>VDFB02093614.1:0-87415 GCA_007258455.2 Sequoia sempervirens | reverse complement strand
ATCGGTCTTTGTGTCTTAGGTATGCCTAAATTTTTGTGACAACTAGTGATGGCAACATATGGATTTCTATTAAAAATCAAGTTATATCATTAGATTAACTATGTTGAGTTGTTATGATTGATTATTCCTTCCTTGGGAAACTTTTGATATTTTGATTTCTTGATTTCTTGATGAATAGATTTGTGATGATTGCTTGATTTCTTGAAGGATAGATGAGTGATGATTGTTTATTGAATGTCAATGAATTTAATTATCCCTTATATCCCCATTTATTGAAGGGGTCGCCACTCTTCACAATGAATAATTCATCACCCTTCATTATAAAGGAGTCACCACCCCTTTATGGCTACCTTTTGAGAATAATAGTTTACTTCCAAGTTGATTGATAGATTTATTTCCTATCAATGATTTCTTCACAAGGAAATTATTCCCCTTTTTATAGCTTATTGTTGGAGTCATAGTCTTTCACATTTGAAGGGTCACAACCTTTCATATTTGAAGGGTCACAACCTTTCACATTTGAAGGGTCACAACCTTTCACATTTGAAGGGTCACAACCTTTCACATTAGGAGTCACATCCTTTCTCACCTCATCACTATTCTTGAAAGCCTAATTTAATTTGCGTAAAAAATCACTTAAGGTTCCATTCTCAATTGAATTCTTCAATGATGTTATGGATGTCTTTCTCAAATGAAATGCTCTCCCTTTTATATCTCAATTTTGAGGGAGTCACACTTTTTCACTTCAATAGTTACGACTCTTCATTATTGCATTGGGAGACTAATAATAATTTAATTTTAAATAAGTAAATTTATTAGTGCTTCTCAACCCAAGAAGCATTTGACAGATAAAGATAGGTTTGGCATTTTCATAATTTTAAGCATAAAGTAATTATAAATACACATGGAGTAAACTTGTTGAAGACACATCAAGCATGAAACAACACATAGATATACGTAAGACATGAAGCACATGCATAAATACATGCAATACATGAAGTATACACATAAATACACATAATACATGGAGTATACACATAAGACACAAAGCATACACATAAATACACATAATACATGAAGTATACATATAAATACACATAATACATGAAATATACATGTGAAAGACACACACATATAGAAATGCACTATTGGCCTACTTAAGAAGAGGGCTCAATAGTTAATCCTATTTAAATGGTGGTTAAAGCCAGTTTGTCCCACAGGTCGACAGGATTAAGGCTCTGATACCAATTCTAATGTCCCCTACTTGGAGTATGCCTGGATTTACCTTAAGAGACCATTACACAACATAAAATTGTTTCACAAATAATATTTCATAACAATTTATATAATAGATATTGAACTTAAGAATAAATGAACTACTAACATTTATTTAAATAATGAATGATATATTAAACTTGAATCTAATCTATAGACTCCTTTCCAATAACCAATCATGGTAGGGATGGGTGAGAACGCATGTGAAATAAAGGGGAAAATTAAGGGTTTTATCAAAATAAAACAAAATGATTCACCTATTTCACCTAATTTCATTCAAAATGTGTGTTATAATGTGCAAATGAGAAATAGTAACCAAATCTAACCCAACTAACAGCCAAAAGGAAAATCTGGAAAGGATCAAATGTTATGTACCTTTCACCAAAAGTGCCTTTTTCAAATCTCACTAAGGACTCATTCGCCCTATGGCGAATGGGTTTTGGCTAGGGCTCCTAAAAATCAGTTTCTAGGTTTTGTTCTTCTATGTCTACACTACCAAATTCCAGTTGGTCACTATCGAAAAGCTAGAAATAAAACCTATAGCTCAGTTTCTGTGATTTGACAACTTTTCTTGCAACTTTCTCCAATTTTTCTCTTCAATTGATCTTCAAACTAAAATTTGCAATCACACATCAAAGAGAAAAATATTGTTTGTTAGGAAATGGGGGTTTGCCTTGGTCAAACCCTATTTTGGAAATTAAACCTTGAAATGAGTAAAAGCATGAAAGGAATGATGAAAGAACAACAATATGTAACAACTCACCAAACCTCAATTGAAACCTTGGAGTACAAATCTGAAAACTTGCATGAAGTGGCCTCAATGAATGTAGATCTTGATCATGAAACTTGATTAGGGATAATGCCTTGAATATAATTGAATTGATCTTGAACACTACATCAACATATGAGCTCAAAAAACATGAATGATGCAATAAACATTTGACATGACAATGGAATCTTGATTGTTGCAATATTCTTCTACAAAGCTACCCTTGAATGCCTTAGAAATGCTCTTGAATTCTCTTGAAGTGCTCTTGTAAAAGTACTCTTGATTGCTTATAAAGATCTAGATTTCTTAGATGAAACTTAGTGAAATAACCTTGTATTTATACATATCTTAAGATTAATTCTCAAAATTCAAATAACACAAGCCGATATTGAATTGTAAATTTGAAATCATTAAAATACCACCGAAAACATATCCAAAAGAGGGGTCCTAGGTCTAAGTGAGGACCCATTCGCCATAGGGCGAATGGGTCCTAGGCCACTTACCTGGGACACACATTAGACAATGTGAAATGTTATGTAAAAATAGGGTCATAAGACTAAGTGAGGACCCATTTCACCTAATGGGTCCTAGGTCACTTACCTAGGACACACATCTTCCAAAGTTAAGTGTTGTGAAATGGCATTTATGAATGTCAAGTTTTATCCCTCAGAATTTTCATTTAATTAGGCTTGGATTTGAATTAAAGGGGTCAATTAAGGAAAATTAACCTCAGTTAATTAATGAAGCCCTAGATTAGTGTGAAAGCGTAAAGATACACCTTACAACACCCTAAATAAGGCACAATTAAGTGCATTTAGTTTAAAAGGGCCTTAAACTTAATGTGAATATACAAAACATATTACAACACTAAATTAAGACAACATTAGGCTCATTTTATTATTAATTATTCCCAAATTAAGTGTGAAAAGGGGAATTTTTTCCTACACTACATTGTTCCCCCATTTTAGTGAGGATGACCCCATGTCAAACTCACACTAAAGTAGACATTCAAGACACTTATGTATGCAACAATGACGAAAACACACAATCATACAACATCAAAGACCAAGAAGATCAAGCCTAGACTATCCAACGCGGTGTGGAACACATCTAAACTATCAATTTTGTTTTTTTGCACTCACTTCAGGGTAGTGGAACCTTAGGTTGTCCACTAGGTGAGTATCCCAAAAGGGTGGCAAATGAGAGAATCATATTAGGCTCCCATACCATATCAAAGCTATCCTCCTGACAACTTCGATAAGGCACCACAATGCAAAGCAAGGCTCCATTGGCAAGCAAGGTGTGTTATGCTTGGTGGCCTTGAATTTAAGGTTCGAGCTTCATAGGGCTTAACAAGTTGTGTTATGTTAAACACCTACGAACAAGGCAAGGCTCCACTAGTAAGCAAGGTGTGTTATGCTTGGTGGCCTTGAATTTTAGGGTTTCGAGCTTCATAAGGCTAACAAGTTGTGTTATGCTAACACTTATGAACAATAATGCTAGTAAAAGAAAAAAAAATTCAAAGGGATTTTTCTTAGTTCGTGTAAGGTCTTCTTCTTAGGGAACATTGTGCCTAATGTCTCCAAGAGAGGAAAAGTCAAGAGTAAAAGTTTCACAACTGAGGGAATGCAGTGTGTCACATCACAAATTCAACATGAAAGCCACGCTGAAGAAATAATAATTGAGGGATTGGAACCTAATGACACCTAATTAAGAAAATGATGCATCGCTAAACAATCGCGACCACGAAACATGAAAAATGCTCTAAAGATATTATCAATGCATGCCCTAATTTCTAAAATGGTTAACACCTTATTATTGAGAAATTGTTTTAAAGTAGCCAATGTTCAATCCTAAGACATGAGAGTTTCCTGGAAAGCTCCTATGCTAAGTCATATGTTTTAAAATAGTTAGCGCCATGAAAAAGGAGGGGGTTGCCCCTGGTGTGTAATACATAAGGGATCTATTGATTTGGTCAATATATCTTTGCTAACAGCATAGATTCTAAAAATGTCATCATTCCAATGTAAATAATTCATAGAACTAGAAGAATGACACAAAGAGAGAAAACAAAGAAAAGCTTTTGGTCAACATGAAGAGACTTGAATATACCGATGCCTTGTGTCATCCCCAAAAGGAAAACACAAGACAAACGAAAAAGGTAAAATGTTTACAACATATAGAAGAATGTAGATACAAATAGAGGAACGCACAAAAAGAGAGAGATACATCAAACAAAACAGTACAGGGGATCACATTACGCACATGCAATCACATAAAGAAACATGAAAAAGAAAACAAAGCAAAATATTAGTAAGGCACATGCGAGTCAACCTATAGCAGGTTGTCTGCATCCCAATCTTGATCAGTAAATACAAAAGGCGAACAACTAGCCAAAGGGACAACATCAAGTGCCAAAGCTAGGACAAGGCTATCTAACCCCTTGTCCCTACTAAGTGCAAGACAAGGATGAGCCGAGATAAGTGATGAGAATGAGCTCCTTGCAATAAAGAAAATGATTTGCAATGAATGTAAAACATGTAATAGTGAGGATGTTATGACCCTATAACTATTGCATGGCAAGGAGTGAAATGCTTGCTTTTAGTCAAGTTTGATTCTTAGAGGGTGCAAACTTCTTCAATACTTTCTTTAAAGAATGACAAGTGTCAATATGATGGCCAAAGAATTTATGATAAGCACAATATGGTTCATTTTTACTAGTTTGTCTTTTGGTCAAGTTTGCACATTTAGGTGGTAATTCGATTAGTTGCCAACGTAAAAGAGCATAGAAGATTGTCTCAGTTTTGGATAGTTGTAAGAGGTTATAAAGAGATTCAGGAGGTTCATACAACTGTTGAAACTGAATCTTTTGATGATCATGCACTCTCAGTTTCTTCTTCTAATTGCAATTCCTTTCCTTTTTCAGAAAAGGATGCGTTAGGAAGTAAAGTGTTTGGAAGGTGTGGCTTCTTTTCATTTATTCATAGATAATGTATTGGAAACAGGTTGAGGAGGGGACAATTTTTTGTTGATGAGGTAATCCAAGTTATATACGTATTCTATTCCTTGTTCATATTTAAGTAGCTTTCGTAAGTTTCCTATAAGAGGAACGGCATGGATAGCATATGTTCATCTCTCACAAGGTCTTGTAAAGTTTTCAATTCTTCATCTAGCAACCTTATGTTCTCTTTCCGTACATGAACAACATCATGCACATTGGTTGTAGGTAGGGAAGTCATTGGAAATGAGGTATGCATGTTATGATCCAGAGGGGGTTGATTATCAACACTATTAGAAAGAGAGTTAGAAAACCCAAGATTCACAGTGAATGGTGTATCACGGGATGACATGATTCTCAAACTACGTCTCACAACAATATTGCTAATAGGACACCAAGTTGTAAAGCTCATACAAGTTTTACAAACTCAATGCCAACCCAAAATGGAAAAGGGGTAAAGTGCAATGCAATGACCTAGGATGTAATGCAATTTTCAAATTCTAAACAAGGTAATTTGTTGATTATAGTATGCAAAAATCTAAAAATGAAGTCTTGTAAATGCAATTTTGAAATCACACAATACACTAACTTTACCAAATTAAGCTAGATATGATCAAATTGATGAAACATAAATTCTGGAAACAGCAACAGAAATTTGAAAGCAGCAAACAGAAATGCAGAACTGAATATTTTAATGCCCAAAAAATCAGATTATGACCTGACTAGGGACTTATTCACCCTAGGGCGAATGGATCCTAGATGAGGGTTTTGAAACAAATTTTTGTAGATTTTTAAGTGATTTTTAGTGGTTTTCAGATTCAGGCTTGTTGCAATAAGTTTCAGTTTGATATTTATGTGAAATGCAAGTGTAAAATGTGACAAAATGACAACCTAGAAAAGCTAGTTTGATATGCAATTTCATTTCAATTTTTAAATGCAAGTTAATATGATGTAATGCTATGTAAATGATATGCAATATGACTGATTTTTTTTTGTATTTTTCATATTTAAAGAATGCAAGATGCAATCCTAAAACCTTAGATGCAGTGCAAAGTTGAATGCAAATTAGGCACCCTAAATGAGACCTTATTCAATGCAAATGAATGCAAGATCTAAATCTATGATGAAAGAGGACTTCCAAAATCAGAAAATACAATGATCAAAGGTCGAGTTCACCAAAATGAAATAAAAGGGAAAATTAAGGGTTTTTATCAAAATGAAACAAAATGATTCACCTATTTCACCTAATTTCATTCAAAATGTGTGCTATAATGTGCAAATGAGAAACAGTGACCAAATCTAACCCAACTAACAGTCAAAAGGCAGATCTAGAAAGGGTCAAATGTTGTGTACCTTTCACCAAAAGTGCCTTTTCAGACCTCACTAAGGACTCATTCGCCCTATGGCGAATGGATCTTTGCTAGGACTCCTGAAAATCAATTTATGGGTTTTGTTCTATTTTTGCACTCCTAGATTCTAGTCGATCACTGTCGGAAAGACGAAAATAAAACCTATAGCTCATTTTCCATGATTTGACAACTTTTCTTGCAACTTTCTCCAATTTTTTTCTTCAAATGATCTTCAACCTAAAATCTGCAATCACACATCAAAGAGAGAAAAATGTTGTTTGTTAGGGAATGGGGGTTTGCCTTGGTCAAACCCTATTTTGGTAATTAAACCTTGAAATGAATAAAAGCATGAAAGGAATGATGAATGAACAACAATATGTAACAACTCACCAAACCTCAATTGAAACCTTGGAGTACAAATCTGCAAACTTGCATGAAGTGGCCTCAATGAATGTATTTCTTGATCATGAAACTTGATTAGAGATAATGCCTTGAATATACTTGAATTGATCTTGAACACTACATCAACCTATGAGCTCAAACAACATGCATGATGCAATAAACCTTTGACATGACAATGGAATCTTGATTGCTACAATATTCTTCTACAAATTTTCCCTTGAATGCCTTATAAATGTTCTTGAATGCTCTTGAAGTGCTCTTGTAAAGTACTCTTGATTGCTTATGAAGATCTAGATTGCTTAGATGAAACTTAGTGAAATAACCTCGTATTTATACATATCTTTTACTTCCCGAAATTCAAATAATACAAGCCGACATTGAATTATAGATTTGAAATAATTAAAATATTGCCAAAAACATATCCAAAAGAGGGGTCCTAGGTCTAAGTGAGGACTCCTAGGCCACTTACCTCGGACACACATTGGACAAGGTGAAATGTTATGTAAAAATAGGGTCATAGGACTAAGTGAGGACCCATTCGCCCTATAGCCAATGGGTCCTAGGTCAGTTACCTAGGACACACATCTTCTAAAGTTAAGTGTTGTGAAATGGCATTTATGAATGTTAGGTTTTATCCCTCGAAATTTGCATTTAATTAAGTTTGGATTTGAATTAAAGGGGCCAATTAAGACAAATTAACCCCAATCAATTAATGAAGTCCTAGATTAGTGTGAAAATGTAAAGATACACCTTACAACACCCTAAATAAGGCACAATTATGTGCATTTAGTTTAAAAGGGCCCTAAACTTAATGTGAATATGTAAAACATATTACAACACTAAATTAAGGCAACATTATGCTCATTTTATTATTAATTATTCCCAAATCAAGTGTGAAAAAAGGATACTTTTTCCTACACTACAGCATAATAGGGCGCTAGAAGAGGAACATTCAACCAAGACAATTCCTTTCATCATAGGGACATCCAACTAAGACAATCCCTTTAGGAACATCTAACCAAGACAATTCCTTCATCATAGGTACATCCAACCAAGACAATCCCTTTAGGAACATCCAACCAAGGCAATTCCTTTATTTTAGGGACATCCAACCAAGACAATTCCCATATTGCCCTTTAATATGTCTCCTTGCCATCCTTACACATTGTTGCTTAAAGGAAAAGATGTAAATAATATAAAAAAATTCACTATTTTCCCTTATTTACCCATTTAGACTTAACATATCTTCCTTATTGCAAATCAAACATTATGAAAGTAACTATACATATGTTTGCATGCCTATCAAATAATATATATATCAAATGCATATATATTCAAGTGCGTACCAATCACTGGTTGTATCTATAGTTGCTACTTTTCTGAATGATTTGATTTCCCAATCTGATTATTTATTCCAGAGTGATCCTCATTGATTGTTGTCTTCACCAAAACAATTGACCTTCCTTATATATCTTTATTTCTTGGGAGTCATGCCTCTTCTTTATTAACACCTTTTTAGAAGTCACAACTATTCCCTTAATCCCTTGGTTTGAAGCATTAATTTAATTTTAATTTAAATATTCTTAGTTCTAAGGGATTGTTGCCCTTAGAAGCACTCCTTAAATGCTTTCCTTTTATCAATATAATTACTGCTCATTAATGTTAATTTATGCTTCATGTGAATTGTTGCCTTTGTTATTAGTCATTGCCCTTCCAAAGACTCCAAAGACTCTTAATTGTTGTTCTTATAATCACTATTCTTACTTGTTAATTACTGTCTTAATAATAACTTCAATGGCTGCAATTAATAGCTCCCTCTTTTTAATAATTTTACTCGCTGCTTTTAGGAAATACATTTGTTGTTGTTCATTATCAATAACTGCCTTATACTTATTAATTGTTGTTCAAGGAAACATGATCGCTACAGATATTCCTTCAATATATATATTATTTTATGTTTACATATTTTATATTAATATATTATATATGTTTCTTATTTTACTGCTATATTTATAAATTGAATTTTTAATATATTATTTTTATATTAGTTATATATTTTTTTAATATTTATAATAATTATAATTATATTAATATTTAAATTGTTAATATCTATATTTGTATTTTTAATATTTATATTGTTATTTATTGCATATACTTTCATGACATATTGATCAAGTTTCAGTGCCATACTTTCAGGTGGTAGTTTAAGTGTTGATTCTACAACTTTCACCATTAATGGTGCTTTTCATACATCTTCCTAGTGTAGATTGGATTGTTGCAAGAAAAGGAGCAATATTTAGTAGAGCCAAAAGGCTGCAACAGGTTTTCAAGTTTGTTACACATCAGCTTGCAAAGTAACCAATATTTTCATCCATCTCCAAGTGCCTACTAGATTGTAACAGCTACTATTCTTACCAAATCATTAGATGCTTTGACTGTGACAATTATTCCACACTTGCCAAATCATCACTATAACATTTGCACCTACAAACTACCATATTCTAGACTGTTGTGGTGATAGTACACTTGAAAAATCATTACTTTTTAGACTGTTACAAATCATTACTATTCAGGCTGCTATAGTGAGTATACCTACAAATCATTCTTTACCAATTTGTACCGGTAACTACATCCTTTCCGAATCATTAATTTTTTAGTTACAACAAGGAGGTTATTTTGTCATTTTGAAGCTATGTGAAGGTGTTATAGAACCCTAAGATCTAGTGACACATGTCATATTCCATGTCTAGGATACAACGCTAAGGCCCATAAACATCACTGATTTGAAGACAGAAGATAATTAAGAGACAAAAACAAGCTAGCCTCAAAATGGTAAAAATTGGACTCATAGGTTGTGGGCGTAGGCATTGCATTTTAATTTGAAGACAGAAGATCGTTAAGAGATAGAAACAAGCTAGCCTGCAAATTGGTAAAAATTGGACTCATAGGTTGTGGGCGTAGGCATTGCAATTTAATTTGTATAGTTGTTGTAGCAAAGTAATGTAATGTATTCATATAAGAACAGTCCCTCAATTCCATCTTCCATTTGTGGGCCCGACTAGTAAATCTAGACAGTCAATGTAGTTGCAACATTGTCGTTGTCGTTTTTGTGATTCTGGCAATGTATTTTGGTGTAATCCCAAACTATGCTAAATATAAGAAAGTATTATGAAAAACTACCTTCCCTTATTTAACTTATTTGTAAATCTAGGTATCAATATTAAATTAAAACCTGTGAAGGGAAAAAATTCTAGGTTCGATGTATAAGCTGCAAAGGAATTCTAGGTCATTGCTAAACCTTGTTAAAATACACAAACCTGTCTGTCAGGTTATTATTAATGTAATTCGTGAAAAATATAGGTTTGCTAGATTCAAGTAGAATAAATTAGGGTTTGTTATTTAAGGTAAAATAATGAAGTTTAAAGTATAATAGTGAATCGTTTATGTAGCTAGTAAACCTTGATATAACTCAGGGTGTATGAGGTTCCGTGTAAATAGATGTAAATCTGTTAAAATATTTGCATAAATATTGTCAAGGGGGCATTACAGTGATATTAGAGCAATTATTTGTTTTGGTTAAAATACAAAAATCTAAAGTTTTTTTGCCATAATATCCATTGGGGATATTACAACCTCTTCCAAACCCTTTAATGGTTCCACAGCATAAAAGGTACAAGTCAATCTAGACATCCCCATTTCCAAAGGAAATGTAAATGCAAATGCTCTAGATAACTAGCTTAATCTCCTCTGTTCATACTTCACAATAAACCAATTCTCTGGCAAATAAAAGGTTATCTTCACCCTTCTCAGAGTCTCCTTACTCATCAAACAGTAGTGGCAAAACTATTATGCATCACACAAGAAAGAGATCACATCACAATCTCCAGGCACCTATAATGGTTTTGTTGAAGCCCTTAAAGAGAACTACCACCCAATGAGAAACTGAGGATTGATACTTCAAGTTTGCAAAACTAAGCCCAATGAAGGACCAGTATGTGTAAGAATAAACTGATATCATTCACATCTTGTTTCTGATCTATGCATTCAAGAGACCAGCCAAGCATAATCTCATTCTCAAGTATAGATTGGGCCTAAGGCCATCCATTCAATTCAACATGGATTTCCTCAAGGTTTCCACTAGGATAAGGATGTGAGAAGAAAACCAAGATCTCTATAAACAAGATGACATCTATGAACTTGCTCTTGAAGAGCTTGATGAAATACCTACAACAATAATGAATAGGTCGTGGCAAGATCAATGAAGAAGAAAGAGGGAATCTCCTTATACTGCAAATGCATTCAGCAGAAGAGGTAGATCTTCAACTCCTTTCAGTTCTTTTACACCTAAAATAACTCCACAAAGCACTAGACCTTCTTCTATTACTTTCAAACCAATAGAAATTGATGTAGACTGATTGAGAAATAAGTTAACCACGAAGCCAAGGATCCCACGTGAGATTCATACAGAAGACCGGTCCATGAATTGCCAATATGGGGCACAAAACCTGAAGAAGATGAATTTTGTGGAAGATTTGGAGAAGGATATTCTTCTATCCAACCTAGCATCATTCTTAACTTTGAAGAATTGAAAGTTAAAGAAGTTTTTCCCTAGATTCAGAACCAATTCCATTCAAGAAATCCAGAAAAGCAACCAGCACATCCTGAACCAAAGATTGTGCAAATCAAAGAACACTATCAATTCCCTTCAACTAAAGAATTCTATGCTCCTTACCCAACAACTTGCAGGCTAGTAATGTCGTCACTACCACAACTAGAACCAGAGCCTAAGCCTGAATATATCACTGCTCTGATAAATAGTAGGTATGCCCAGTTTATTTTTGTCAAAATCAGTGGAAAATTTTATGATGCTCAAATAGATACTGGCACATCTTTATCTTTCTACAAATTACCAAGACTAGAAAACTAGGAGCAATTAAAATAGAATAACCTGTATAAAAGCATTGATGTCCAAGGGAATAAATTCACTTGTGAAAGCATAAGCACCAAGAACAAATTATTATTGAGGGAAAGAAGTTTAAATGTGACTTCTTTGAGTTAACAAAGATATCGATAGACATACTATCAGGTGGCAACTCCAAAGATAACTATTCTCCTTATGGTAGTACAAATAAACATGATTTGTTTATATTAGGAGGAGACAGAATCAAAGCACCTAGATTAATTTATGCCTCTAAAAAGTACAATGATAGTACAGTTTGAGAATAAACCCTACATTTCCCTGAACTTAAACAAAAAATAGAAAATGAGATGTTCAGAAAATCTGCAAAAATTCTGGAATAAGATGATGCTTGAAATGGAGATCAAAATCATAGAAGGTAAATATCATAAAGTAAGAGAATTCCAATCTTTGGTGCAGATTATCCTAATATGGGAAAGGCAATTAAAGAATTAGAAGCAGCAAAGTTCATCATCAAAACAAATTGTAGCAGATTCTTGACATTTAAAGAACAAGACCATGGGAGAAAAGTGTGTCCATTGACAAGATTATTTCAGTCATTCAAACTGCAAGGTCGAACATATCAAAGGATCTAATAATGTTGTAGCCGAGATTTTCCTCTTACAAACATGCAAAGGCCTAACACTCCTCACTTTAATTGTTTTAGAATGATTAACATCAATTGTAATTTTATACAGAGACGTGCATCTCAGATACTTCAGATGGGAGTTAACCAAAGATAACACTTTTTCTCAGCAAGCTTCATATGACCTTCAGTTTACCGAAGTTGTTGATGTCTTTGTTATCAATACTAGGAGCCAACTAAAATTTAGTCTTATATGACTACTAAGATTTGCAGTATCTAAGGTTCATTGATCTGTTCATGAAACCCAACTGGACATGGAAAATAAGTATTGCCCATAATCATTACCCCAATTGTACAAATTTGTGGAAAAAAAAGGTCCACCAGTGATAAATCGTGACTCTTTAACTTTTTTTAGCAAACAGTTGTCACCACTATAATGTATATAAGGCTTAGCTGGGAGTCACATTTACATATTGATACCCAGAGAAAGGATGCTGACACTATTTGGAATCTCCAGCATCATTTTCAAATCACAGCATTATTGTGGCCAATAACTGAATACAATCTTTTCAATGAAAATGAATTTGAAGAATGGTGGGACCCTCATCATGTTAGGAGAGATGAACCATCCTCTTCGGATAGTAACAGCATCTCACTTAAATAAAGTTACTTTTGTTTCAGTGGCAAGGACTGACAATGTCAACCATTTGGCACAATAATCATCATTTTCAGCTTATTGGTTTACCCAGTGTTACCAGATCCTTAGGTAAATATTTTGATATAAAAATGTCTCCTTCAAGGTGTTTTGGCATCAATTAGTTTTAAGCCTTAGAAGTGTCTGAGTATGCATATGCTCTTCTATTAAACCTAGTTATGATCTTTAGAATCAAAAACTTGCTCTTTAAGGTTGTAATCAGTGTTCCAAGGAGTTTCCTAACGGGGACGGGTTTCGGGGATGGTGAGGGGGACGACGGCGGGTGGGCGGCGCTGATATACATATAGTACTTGAAAAACTAGTTATAAAAAGATGTTTAAGAATTACATTTCAAATTAAACTTTGGAAAATTAGTAAAATAGCAAAATTGCAAATACTAACATTTTAAATACTTGAATACTATTACTAAAAGACTAAAAGTAAATAAATTTTGACAAATGAAATTGTCGAATTTGAGATTTCTATTATATCGAAAATATGACATCATAATATCATAGCATTAAGATGATTACAATGAGTGGCATGATACATTGATATCAAAATAAGTACAAAATGCAAAAATGTAGTGAAGGGAGGCCTCTAATCATCCCCAAACTCCTCATCACTCAAACTACTAGAATCCTCGTGATCAAGCTCTGCCAAACTATGTAAAGTGTCGTGCCAAAACTGATCCAAAAACCCTGATTTTCTGCCTTCGGAATTTTGACAAACACTTTGCTTGCAACCTTGAACTTGCTGGTAATTGATTTCAGATTGTATTTGAAATGCTTTTGATGAATGCAAATGAAATATAAATGCTTTCCAAATGATTCTAACCATCTACCAATGTCCTAAGATGATGTGCAATATATTTTTGTACTTTTCAAATGCATAAACATGAAATTCTGATGTAAAATGCGCACTCACAGCCAAGAGACATTTTCACAAACACTTGGCATGCATCTAATACATGTAGATATGAGAGAATAGCAACTAGACATTTTATCAAACAATTGTCGTGCAACTCCTAAATGCATAGATTATCTACAGCTCTAATGGCATTTCTACAAACATTTAGCATGCAAACTAATATAAGGGAATGAAAGCTACAGCCAAAAGCAATTTGTCAAACATTTGTTATGCAACCTTATAACTCCTTCATTAAGCGCAAATCCAAATACAAGGCTGTTATACAATGCTGACATGAAGATTACAACTACTCAATATGCAATGCCAAGACTCTTGGCTTACAACTTGCATCAAAATGCTATTACAATGGTAGTATAAATTATGCATCTACAGCTGTCATGTGGCAGCAACTTATACAATGATGAACTACAAAAAATAGAACTAAAGAACCTGGTTATTATGTGCCGATGTGAAGAAGAAGGGATGGCAAACTTGTCCACCAAAAATCAGAAATTTAGGAGCTCCTCAAGTGAAGAATCAAACTCCTCTAAATGTCGCCCCTGTTCTGGTCAAACAGTCCCAAAATAAATAAATGCAGACCTATTACTCCACACACCTCCTAACATAGACGCCAATGTCTCCCAAGTGGAGCGATGCAAAGAATAAGTGAAATTGATGCTGCAAGAGACCACTATGAGCAAAATCGTGGTTCTTCAAGGTGGCTGGAAGTAACTGTAAAAATGCAGCAATATATATATGATTCGAACCAGCACTTGCAATAGAAATATGCCTTCCTTGATGCCAAAATCGTCCTTCCTAGAGGACTGAAAATATCTTCACAAAATCTGAGAATGAAGTGCTCCAATCGTATCATCCAAATTTGGCCCTTGGCCACAAAATTTGCACAATTGAGAAGTCTGAAGTAACTCCTCCACAATTCCAACTAGGGTTGGTGTTGCACAACTGAAATTGGCACTTAACTAGCTAGGTTTGGTTTTTCACAAACGAAGACTGGAAATCAATAAGCTAAGCATTCAACTTCAACAATGTAGTAGAAAAAGTGTATACAACTCAAGATGTCCAAATGCATATCCAAAGCCTCTTTTTATACTTTTTCAACCTCATCACCAAGAGGCTTCTAGAAGATTCCCGATTTATTCCTTAAGTGACTTTATTATTTTATTATTTTATTATTAAGTCACTTAAGTCACTTTTTATTATTAAATTAATTAAATAATAAGTCATCCCTTTTGATTTTTTTTTTTTTTGAATAACTTAATAAATAATTAATTTAATAACACCTCGTGATTTAATTAAATCATCAATTAAGCTATCCTCATGAAATATCAATAATTTGGACAACTTAATTAAATAATTTAATTAAATCACCATACCTCCAATTCGGGGACATGGCAGTCCTCCCTTCCCAAAGATTGCTTGCCCTCAAGCAATCCACACTGCTAATCCAACTCGACTGCCAAACACCTGATACCTGAATGGAGGATCACTACACCTGTCAACTAACCACCTGGATCCCAATTGAATCTTCCACATGTGCACTCCCAAGCTGTACTGGCAGTATCTGAAGAAGTCGCACAACTCAATGCAGCCACGTCATCATTACTGACATCCAATGTGCAAGTCCTAGAAGAAATCAGCTCCTTAACAAGGTTAAGAAGGTGATCACAATCTGAAATAAGGTTCAAATAATTTGACTTCATTGTCTCCATACCTTCTTTGACAACCTGCAAGTCATCAAGAGAAGACTATGCTCCAATCCCCTTTTGTCTCCTCTCTAACTAAGTTGCCCAAAGGTGTTCCTCAATTCTTTTGTGCATCCTGTCATGATGAGATAGGGCTGAAATAATCTCATCCTCCTTCACCTTCAACTGAGTCTCCAAGCTATGAACAACTTTAGTCTCATATGAAGAAGTCTCAACCTGCTCTTGTTTCCTCTTGCTTGGAACCAAGCACATCTTATCATCCTCATTAGAACAATATGTATTTTCAGATTCAAGGAGTCTTCTAATGTTGTCAATCCTTTTTGCCTTGCTATGTTAAGGAGATTGACCTTTGCTTTGACTTCTTGAAGATGTTTTCTTGCATTGGCAGCCACCAACTTAGCCTCTTTGGCTTTCCTCATCCATTCTCCGTTCATCTTTTTGGATCTCCTTACTTCTTCCATGCCAAAAATAAACAAAATCAGTCCTCTTTTGCTTGATATCTTCATGTCTATCAACCGGTGTAGGGCTGCCATCAATGGGTGACATCATATTATTGACTTTCTCATGATCAAAAGCTCCTATCTCATGAGAAAGATGGGACATAATGTTGTTGTCCTCAAACAAATTAGCAATGACAGCATGCCATTGTATAGTATCTTCCTCAACATGTGAAGCCAAATCACTAGTAGCTGATCCATTGAATGGGTGATCAACTTTCCCATCCACTTGTATGTCTTCAAGTAGTTGCTCTAATGTAGCTGGTTTGTCTTCTTTCGTCACGTGATCTCCTTCAATCTTGAAGTTTTCATTGAGTGTCATGTGCTCAACATCATTCTCTATTCTATTCTCCTTAGGATCAGAAGTATGTTGGTCACTAACTGCTGAAAATTCATCATATAGATCTTTAGATGTTTCACTAGTAGATACCTCATGCTGAACCTTCTTTTTGTTTTGTGAGGTATACCATGACTCCAAACTTTTCTTCATAGAAATCTGTAGTTGAATCAATGGCTCCATCCAAGCTTCCTTTGAATTGCCGAAGAAGGGAAGTTCATTTCTAATCTCTTGTGGAAGTGTAAGGTACCCTTCATAAGCAAAAATTATATCATCCATGACTCAACTGAAATCTCTGATTCGCTAAAACCCAATCCACCCAACAGGCTGGCAAGATTCTTGGCTCTGATACCACTATAAAGTGTCATGCCAAAACTGATCCAAAAACCCTGATTTTCTGCCTTTGGAATTTTGACACACTTTGCCTGCAACCTTGAACTTGCTGGTAATTGATTTCAAATTGTATTTGAAATGCTTTTGATGAATGCAAATGAAATATAAATGCTTTCCAAATGATTCTAACCATCTACCAATGTCCTAAGATGATGTGCAATATATTTTTGTACTTTTCAAATGCATAAACATGAAATTCTAATGTAAAATGCACACCTACAGCAAAGAGACATTTTCATAAACATTTGGCATGCATCTAATACATGTAGACATGAGAGAATAGCAACTAGACATTTTATCAAACAATTGTTGTGCAACTCCTAAATGCATAGATCATCTACAGCTCTAATGGCATTTATAGAAACATTTAGAATGCAAACTAATATAAGGGAATGAATGCTACAGCCAAAGGCAATTTGTCAAACATTTGTCATGCAACCATATAACTCCTTCATTAAGTGCAAATCCAAATACAAGGCTGTTATACAATGTTGACATGAAGATTACAACTACTCAATATGCAATACCAAGACTCTTGGCTTACAACTTGCATCAAAATGCTATTACAATGGTAGTATAAATAAAATTATGCATCTACAGCTGTCATGTGGCAGCAACTTATACAATGATGAACTACAAAAAATAGAACTAAAGAACCTGGTTATTATGTGCCAATGTGAAGAAGAAGGGATGGCAAACTTGTCCACCAAAAATCAGAAATTTAGGAGCTCCTCAAGTGAAGAATCAAACTCCTCTAGATGCCGCCCCTGTTCTGGTAAAACAGTCCCAAAATAAATAAATGCAGACCTATTACTCCTCAACACACCTCCTAACATAGATGCCAATGTCTCCCAAGTGGAGCAATGCAAAGAATAAGTGAAATCGATGCTGCAAGAGACCACTGTGAGCAAAATTGTGGTTCTTCAAGGTGACTGGAAGTGACTGTAAAAATGCAGCAATATATATATGATTTGAACCAGCACTTGCAATAGAAATATGCCTTACTTGATGCCAAAATCGTCCTTCCCAGAGGACTGAAAATATCTTCACAAAATCTAAGAATGAAGTGCTCCAATCATATCATCCAAATTTGGCCCTTGGCCACAAAATTTGCACAATTGAGAAGTCTAAAGTAACTCCTCCACAATTCCAACTAGGGTTGGTGTTGCACAACTGAAATTGGCACTTAACTAACTAGGTTTGGTCTTTCACAAACGAAGACTGGAAATCAATAAATTAAGCATTCAGCTTCAGCAATGTAGTAGAAAAAGTGTATACAACTCAAGATGTCCAAATGCATAGCCAAAGCCTCTTTTTATACTTCTTCAATCTCATCACCAAGAGGCTTCTAGAAGATTCCTGATTTATTCCTTTAGTGACTTTATTATTTTATTATTTTATTATTAAGTCACTTAAGTCATTTTTTATTATTAAATTAATTAAATAATAAGTCATCCCTTTTGATATTTTATTTTTTTGGAATAACTTAATAAATAATTAATTTAATAACACCTCTTGATTTAATTAAATCATCAATTAAGCTATCCTCATGAAATATCAATAATTTGGACAACTTAATTAAATAATTTAATTAAATCACCATACCTCCAATTCGAGGACATGACAAACTAACACCAACCAGCCTTGCATCTGAAGTCAAAATATCCTCATCAATCTTTGCTGGCTCCTCTGGCTCTACATCCCATCGTGCTGCTGGACTCTCTTTGTACACAAGTGTTTTGCGATCAATGAGACACAACACTATGTACAGCCACAAGCTTCTCTGCTCTCCTAGAGGTAAGTCTATTCCTCTTAAGAGAGTGGATGAAGCTATATGTAAACCAGTTCCTCTCGGTAGCTGAAGAACTATAAACCTGAGATAACAATTGGATGGCTAGAGTGGTAGTCAAAGATCCCGATCCATGGCAAGTCCACCACAAAATTGGGTCCTCCTGCACCATAGTTGCCATATCCATCTTGGCCGCATCTGAATAACCCCTAAGAGTGGCAAATTTGGTCCACTCAGTGCGAATCGTGCTGGCATCTACAGGATCATACATCCTCTCAATGCACTTGAAGAACCCTTCCTTCACCTTCGCATCCTCTATCGGTGTCACTCTACCAAGCCTAGTCTTGTACCACTTAGGATTCAGTGCATAGGCTGCTATGTGCAAGGGAGTGTTGAGCTTCTCCCATCTCCTATGAATGATTGGTTGAAAGTGCTCATGGAACAATAGCCCTCATCTGATCAAGCATTGAATCAATGCACTCATACACCTCTCCAAGGTTAGGTGCATCTACATCCCCATACTTCATGACCTAGAAAATTGGATCAATGATGGAGAAAATATATTTAGTATCACTCCAAAACACATCACTCTTCATTGTATCCTTCACCCTCCTCCCCTGCTCTTTGTTAGACTCGGCCCACCTATTCCATTATGTTGTCATAACCATGAGTTGTGGTGCCTCTTGCAACTCAATCATTCTCTCCAAGAGAATGAAATAGGAAACATATCTCATATCCATAGGTTTCAAGAACTCCTTTAAGAAGGTCATGAAGAGTGCATGTGATGTGTGGTGGTTGCAGATAAACATTTGCACATCTCTCGCATCATTTACCATTGCTCTAATCCAACCAATCTTCCCCATGTCCTTGAGTGCATTGTTCATGGAATGCACACAACATGGAGTCCACCAAATATGCCTATAAGCTACCTCAACAAGTCTCTCCGTAGCTTTGCACACATGTGCTGCATCTTTCACTATTTGGACCACATTTTGTGGCCCAACCTCCTCAATAGCCTCCTTGAGGACCTCAAACTGAAAATCAACATCTTTGCGATTCCCTAAACAATCAACTGCCTTAAGAAAATATAGGCCCTCTGTACATGTAACCATGATATTAATGAGTGGACAATGGCTAATGTCCGTCCACCCATCCATGACTATGTTGCATCATGTCTTAACCCAACATTCCTTCATCTTCTCCATCAACAAATTGATCTTGGAATAGTTCTTATCCAAGATCGTGGTCCTCAATTTCGTCTCACCTGGTGGCCCATATGATGGTCCTCCCTTTACCACCATCGATATCGTCTCCTTATAATAAGGAATCAGGCTACATGAAATGGGATGTCATTGGAAAAGAAGAAATTGCAAATGGCATTATCTATGTCATCCTTGAGCTGCATATTAAACAAATTTGCTATGGGGTTACTTTGAGTTTGACTTTGCAATTTTTGTTTCCCCCTCCCCTCCCCTACATAGGCGCTGGAAGAACCTGGTGTCCCTCCTACTTGTTGTGACCTAATTCACACCTCGCCCCATTGCAAATGGGGACGCTAGTAGTCTGTCTTTTTAGGGTTTTGCCGTTGCACGTCTCAATTTTGTCTGGTCTTCGTTTGGGGGTTTTGGGGTTTGAGTTTTGAATGGTCACCCGAGTCGAGTATAGAGTTTGAGCCTGGATCACTGTGCAAACGTCATCATCATGCTTAGGAGGCCCGAGAGACGAAGATCGACTGTAGTTTCAGTCAATTCTGACACCTCCTACTTTTTAGGGATTGCCCCTTCGGACCCTTTATTTTTTAGGGATTTTATTTTTGGCATTTTTGGCCTATTCTGGACTTCCTATTTTTTAGAGGCTATTTTTGGAAAGTTGCTATTTTGGGAAAAGTTTCTATTTTTGTCAGGGTTTCTATATTTGGAAAAGTCCCGAATTTCGAAAATCCACTCAGAAGTTCGAAAAAGTCAATGGAAATCTCAGAAAATCAATTTGAAAATTTCATGAAATCATGATGAAAAGCAGAAAATAAGTCAAAAATCTGGAAAAATCAGTTAAGAAATCACAGAAAATGGGGAAAAATCTGGAAAATTCATGAAAAATCTGAGAGGTCATGGTGAATTTGCCTAAGTGTGGATTCATGGGAGTCCAACCAGCATGGAGAAAGAAGAAGTCAATGGCGAAAGGCTTCAGCCAAGCAAAAAGGCAATGGCATAGCAAGGTGCCAAGTCCACCCAGCCTTGGAAGAAGTTAATGGCAGGGAGGAGTGTCAAGTCCGCCCAGCAATGGCATAAAGGTTGGCCAAGTCCGCCTTGGACAAATAAAGGAAATGGCATGGCATGGTATGAAGTCCGCCCAGCAATGGCATGACAAGAGGCAAAGTCCGCCCAGCCTTGAGGAAATGGCATGAGTTATATGAAGTCCACCCTTGGACAAAATGTGAAATGACATGGATTAGGGTGAAGTCCGCCCAGCCACATGGGGAATGGCACAACATGATGGAAAGTCCGCCCCTAGCTATATGGCATGAGGTCAAGTAAAGTCCGCCCCAAGGTGGCATGAACATAACTAAAGTCCGCCATAAGGAAAAATTGGATGGCATAAACATAAGCAAAGTCCGCCATAGGCATTTGGAGATGGCTTAATAATGAATGAAGTCCGCCATACTTAGAGGAGTGAGGGAAAATTAAAATTTTGCCTAAGCTTCAGCCTTGGAAATATTAAATAATATGCTTGGCACTTTAAAAAATTCGCCATACTTGGAGAAAAGAGAATATTTTTCTAAGTCCAACATTTGTATGTCTAGAAAATTTTCCCAGAGACTTAGGACGGAAAGAAAATTATGGCAAAATAAAATTGGAAAAAAAAATTCGCCTAAGGCAATGGCAAGAAAATTTTGGAAAATCAAATTTGCCTTAGATAAAAAAATAAGTGCCATAAAATGAAGGGGTTGAAAATGACACATAAAATTATTATTTTTATTATTTTTATTTTTTATTTTTCAACACCCCAAAGAGATAAACTTTGAAAAATCAAAATTGGAAAAAGACAAAAAAGAACTTCACTGAATTGGCGCAAGATTTGGAAACTTTCCCGGAGACTGTCATTGAAGATAAAATTTGCCATTCAGAAGCTGAGTTCAAGCCAAGTTCAGACTCGATTTAATGGAAACTATTGAAATTTGCTAAATGAGTCGAACTTCTCATCTTTATAATTGATTTCACTTCTCATTTTTCAATCATTCGATTCTCGAAAGAAAAGTTGTGAGAAGAAAGTTTGTTCTAAGGCAAGAAAGTTGAGAAAGTTTTAAGCAAAGTGAAGAAAGCAGATTCGTACCAGCCAGCATTCTGATCTTGACCATTTCATTTTTCCAGAGCCAGGCAGATTTATTTTCTTTACTTCATTTTGGCACGAGCAACTTCGTTAATTCTTTTCTTTCTAGCATAATTCTTCACGAAGTTTGATTTGACAACTAGCTGGAATATTTTTCAAGTAATTTAAATTTTAAATTTTAAATATTCTCTTTGTTTTTTCTTGCAGATTTATTTTCGAGAAAGTAAAAATGAAGTTTGCCAGCAAGGGTGTGCAGCTGCAGTCAAAGATTAAATCCAAATGGGAGCATATTGTGGACACCAACCTTGGCCATGTTGACTTCGATGATTTCAAGGAAAGAATGTACGGAAGTGATAGACATTTGCCTACGCCAATTGCAAGAAGAATGATGCGCAACGGAATTGTTCATGCAGCTGGATTTCCGCCAGCAAAAGAGTGTCCAGAACTTATGGTGTAATGTGCATTGCATTATAATGCACGGGAAAGACAAATAGAAGCTCCTGATGGAAGAGTTCTTGCATACTTGTCCGAACCAACCATTCAAGAAACTTTTGGAATTCCAATTTACAACCGGACATCTTATCGAACCAAAGAAGATGCACTCAGACTTTACAAAGATTAGCAAGACCTTTGTGCATCGAATATAAACAAGACTTGGTTACTGAAGCCCAGACCTACTGCGGGGAAGATGCCGAAGAAGTTGGCCAGAATACATTTCAAAGAAGAATATAGCGACATCGTCTTGCTGCTGAATAGAATAGTAGGCAATCCTCATGGTGCGCCTTTCGAAAATTGGATGTATTATTTCGTTGATGAAATAATTTCCGAAGTGAAGATGTTTAACTGGTCCAAAATGATCAGTGATAGCCTCCATGAGCAGTTGGTCAACCTGGAGGAAACCAAGACCTTTCATATGAGCTCATATGTCATATATTTGCTTGCAAGGTCTTACAAGTATACTGGCTTGGTTTGCAAGGGTGTAGTTGGCAACGGCAAAGGACAGTTCAAGGCCTATGATTGTTATCCACAGTTGCAACTGAAGGAGAAGTCACATTTCAGACGAGCACATGACGCCTTCCTTATGTACATCACTCGACTTCTCCAAGGCGGAACACATCAGAGATTCACCCGTGAGGCCAAGAGTCTGATCGGCCGATATGGATCCTGGTTCATCCAGTATCCCAAGTTCACTTACATCAGGATTCAAGGATTCTCAGGACGTCCTTATAGACTGCCCATTTATCCAACCAACAAAATGGTTTTGTTGGAAGTTCTAAGGCAATTGGAGACATATCAGAATATCCAAAGGCCAAAATAGAAAGCAGCTGTCACTTTTCCATTTTTCATCGACAATATGGAAGAATCATGTCCAACGGCGCAAGCAGCAGAGAGTGCTCGACTGGAGATACAGAAATATCCATTCATATCATACAAGCCGAGGAATAGCTTCGATCCACTCCATCACATTGGAACTGTGGATGGAGAGAAATACAAGCACCGGATAGACCCATCTGTGCAAGAAATTCCGGATATGCCAGAAATCCAATCGGTGCAAGAAGTTCAAGATATGGAAGAAATTTCGGATATGCCAGAAATCCAAGACGTGCAAGAAGTTCAGGCTATACAGGATGTCCAGGATCAACAGGAAGATGGAATTGAACAGTCAACCATCCCGGATTGGCTACAAGAAAGATTAAAGAGAAAGGCACCATTAGAGGTTCCTGAAGAAGATGATGCCACAGATTTCTTGGCCAGGCTAGAGCAAGCTGCCACAAGAAAGAAAGCCAAGAAATTTTCTGCCATACAAAGGGATGAGGCTAGCAATCGCACAATGCAAATAGCAGTGCCTACAATCGATAAATTCCAAGATGAAATTGCTCCGAATGAATATGCCATCACGACCATTGATATGAGTCCGACGACAAAAGGGCAGGAAGTTGAGGACTTGGACAATTATGTTGCCACCATCAAGTCTAGGCTGGAAAGGGAAGTGGCAAAGAAAAGAGAATATAAAAGAGAGATTGAGCGTTTGAAAAAATATATCCAGCACTTGACTAGGCCACTCAATCAAGGTGACCAGGCAGCACTTCCACCTCCAAATTCTTCACAAGAACTGGTTGGAAATTTTGAAGAAGAATTGACAACAGCCAGAGAAGCTAAGGACTGGATGGCTGGAAAGAAAGATGAGGCAATGGAATTCGCGGAGAAGCTAGCATATGTGTATGAACAAACTTCCTTCCTATTGTCACGAGTTTCAAACTTAGCAGAAGTGTGGGATGGCCTCCAAGATATTCATAGTAAAATTATCCCATGTCTTCGAGAGGTAAGGGGCATCCCGAAGCAGAGGTTGATTGATGACAGGATTATTGAAGCTGGAGCTGCATATGATTTCAATGGCTGGTATTACGCATTGATTTCATGAGGAAAAGTCCTGGAAAGGGTGAAGCAAGATGGTGCCAAAGTTGAAGAGCTGACGAAAGAGATTCGGAGTAAAATTTATCAGATGGCTGCAGAAATGCTTGACAAAGATATTGTCCGAAAGAAACACTTGCAGCCACAAAACTTAAAAGAATGAGTTCAAAGAATTTTCTCCACCACCTCTAGGCCAATCATGAAAGAAAATTTCACCAAGGCATTCCACTTCATGACCGTCAAAGATGCTTTCTTGCTGCATGAACCAAAATGGATGATCACTTTTGCAGAATGTGCTGAAAGTTTGGACTTGCTGGAATACAACGTCAATGCGCTTCCGGACATTGCCATGGAAGAAGTCGGCCGGATCATGTCAAAGTTCGCCAAATGTGATGCTTTGTAGGTGGATAAGGATGCAACTCCAGATGCCTGAAGTTCTCTCCAGTTAACTGATGGATGTTTAGGAAACCCTAATTAGGGTTTAGTTATGTTGAATCTGGGCTATTAATCTCATTTTAATCTCGGCCATTCATTGTAATCCGGAAATGCTATATAAACCCCCCCCCTCTCTCTCATTTTATTAGATACAGATAGGAGAAAATTAGACGAAGAGTAGATATCAAGAGAATTAGAGATTAGATTGTAAAGAATAAGAGAGAGAGTTTTATGAGATTGTTGCAAAAGACTATTTCGATAATAAAGTTCATCATGCATGAGGTGCTTTGAATCCTTTGATTATCAAATGGTTGCATGGTTACATACTTCTCTTCCTTGTCTAATAGATTTGAATTAGAATTTTGTTTAAGTATATGTTAAAGGGAATGATAGATTGATAGCAAATGTTAGCGAAACTTAGCTCATACTTTCTTTGAGTGGATGCTTTTCATTCAATATGTAAAGTTAGACTGAGCTTTATCGTGGATGCTTCAACGTTTACTTCGAATAATGTTGTTCTATTGATGGTATTGTTCGTGGTGAAGAAATTTTAAGCACAAATCCCAGAAGATTGCACTTGCTTTGTGTAGTTGTCGTTTAGCGTGGCGAAACAAAGTACTGTTTATTTGGTTTCACTCAATCTTTGCCGTCTCTTGATTTCATAGGACTAGCATAGGATTTCTAAAACCCTTACTCTTTTTTCACTTTTTTGTCGAAAATCTGAAAAATCTAAAATGATACTGTATTTATGTCTTCGCTTTCCTGGTAACCTACCAGAGTTAAATCCCAATTGTGCCCCCAGCAAATCACATCAACCATGGAGCATATCCACACTCATCTTAAACATTGGAATTACCGTATGATCTTACTTGCAGTCTTAGCATATGAGGTAGTTTTTCAAGAGGGGATATAGCGTCTTTGACACTTTATTCTAGAATGTTTGTTGTGTCATAAAACAAGCATCAACACTACTCTCATTTGCAAAGTATGGTCGGAACTCTGTGGATGGTTATGCTAAAGATGTGTCCTATGAAGCAAAGTAGTAGGCTCAAGTGCAACTGCAGCTAGACTATCACTAGGAACACCCCATAACTTATTTATTTCCACTCTGAATTTGAGGTTTTCCGGTTTTTCCAAAAAAGAACATATCTCCACACCTTTTCCTCTAATGAAAAGGTGTGCATTAACTCTAGTAATGCTCCCAAACCACTCTACATCACAAAAGTGGCACTTCCACCTCCTTGTGCCACCAGATGTTGCCCTTGGCTTGCCTGGTAATTTTGTTGCAAACTGTCTGAGAGGGGATTTGCGATCAAAAGGACCCTTAGCATACTCTGCCAGTAATGCAGAAGGGCACTCTATAGTACTTGCTTCACTTGCATGGAACTAGTTTGGGCTTCAAGCTCAACCCCATGGTCACTCCCCCTAGCCTTAGGAGCATATTCAGTATCAGGATCACTATGAGAATGAACCTCATCCTCACTCATGTCATGAGAGCTCATTGTGACACTGCAATAAACAAATAAATTCTATAAGTTCCTAGTTTTAGCCTAGTTTAACAAATTTTAAAATTTGATGTTAAAAATTAATCATAATTTCATAAACATGGCTAAAAATGCATATTCATATTTTATTTCAAGGCTCATTGTTCATTTTTCATCTTTCCATCAAGATTCAACATCAAACTATGTTTTGAAAATGAATCTAAAAACATAGAAAAAAAAAACAACAAAAAATATTGAAAAAACTTAGAAAAACAGCAATAGAAACCTTACCTTATGCTTGAAAAATCTTTCTAAGTTGGTGTAGAATGCTCCTCCTCTTCTTCTTTCTCCTTCTCACCCCTCTTGCACTTGCAGCACCTCAATCTCACTCTTTCACACACTCTTCTCACTGTTTTCTCTCCTCTTCACCTAGCTATTGCAAAAACATGAAATGCAAATGTGAGCTAAAAAAGAGTTAAGAGTGTTTTGTAGAGGTAGTGTGTTTGGAGAGAGGTCCCACAAGCCTTTAGGGCTACACCCAAGGCACGAAGTTCAAGAAATTTTGAAGATTAAAAAAAAACGCTTTTCCTGCTTCCTAGTGAGAGACGCCTGGGCGTCCCCGAGATGCTCAAGGGACGGCTAGGCGTCCTTGAGACGTCTCGGAGACATCTAGCCATCTCCACCGTCCCCGTGAAGTTTCTCAAGTCCCGACGGAGGTGGCGGGACAGCGGGGGGACGTTTCTCAGCCGTCTCCAAGTCCTCGAAACATCCTAGTCTCCGAAACGCATAGATTTAGGGGGGAGGGGGGGGAAGTGTCCCCGTGGAACACTGGTTGTAATAGAAGCTTTGTAAGTGTTTTTTTATTAAGAGTTGAAGTTGTATCCTTTCAGCCAACAACCTCCATGCTGATTTTACCCATTCATGCTAGTTGCATGACCTATAACTTATTGTGGTATCAAAGCCAATTCAACTTATTTCTAGTCATCATTCTCCCTTAATAATTAGAAATTCTTGACCTACGAGCAACTGATTTGTGTAGTCTATGTTGAGATTTGGTTGATATTTTATTAATTATTCTCTAATTGTTGTCTATTTGCACTATCCCTTAATCCTCTTAAGGCATCCCTTCAGGTCTCAAATTTTAAGTTTTACAATCTAAAAATGGCAAAATTCAAGTGAGCGTCTACTAATTAAGGAGGATATGAGATCATAAATGAAGCATCCTTAGAAGAATTTTACAAGGTCCCTACTAGTGAAACTACTAAAAATGAAATCATTGGAGAGGACAACCAAAAATAGAGGTTAATGAAGAACTCCTTTCAAGTACTATTACCATTTACAAACCTCTTGTTAATCAAAAGATGTTTATAAGAAGTTTGTTTTGAGGCCCAACCTTCTAACAAATATTATATCCAAATCTACTTTTAAGCAGTCTGTTAAGCATAGGACAAAGATAGTTGAGTAAAATTTAGGATATTGTCCTGAGAAAACATTTCACACTAAGTTGTTACCTATATTCCCTAAATCTAAGATTCAATATATCAAAAGTCACCTTAACGTGAACTATGTGCATTTTGGAGAAATTCTTGTATGTGTTACTTCTTGTGTCCTAAAGAATATTAGACTTATTTTTTACCTTTCTATATGTGACCAAAAATAAGTCAAGTTTGAACATGTTTGTAAGTTATCATCCCTTTCCAAGTCAGGTGAAAACTCTATATGTTATGCCTTTTATCCTAACTTGGTTGTCTATACTAGAGATAAAGGTTGCAAGGATGTAAAGCATGGTTCCTTACATTGTTGAGGAATCTTTTCTCCTATTTTTGGTTTGAATATGTTTGGTCCATTTAAATATGCTATTGTACAAATTCAAGTCCTTTATAGTATGACAAATAGTAATCATCCAAAAGTCTTGGAGAACTTTCCTTATGATAAAAGACTTAATGGTGAGGTACAATTGCAAAAAGGACTTACAGGTAGCATAGAAGTCCTAAATGAATGGAAACTAGATTTGATTAGACATTTGCCCCTAGGATGAAAGCAATGATGAAACACACACTTATACTAAGAGGAGGGGTGAATCAGTATAAATCAAAACTTTACTTCTTCTCAACTTAATCAAGCATAGCAATATGACCTCAAGGCCTAATTAACCATAGCAATATTATTCATGCAAGATGTAGCAATTAAGAACATGTACAAGAGACACACAATTTTACGTGGAAACCCTTTCAGGAGAAAACCATGGAAAAATCTTGCTTGTATAAATCTTCTTACACAAATTGTAGGCACCAACCCACTTGAGACTCCAATCCCCACCACTGAGCACAAACTCAGCAAGAGACTCCAATGTGTTCAATAAGAGGCTCCAACCTCCACAAGAACAATATGATAATTTTGTTTTCACTTACAACTTCTTCAATCTGCCCTAACACCTTCTCACAAATCTGCCAAACTTCCTCTCATAAATCTGCAATATAGTCTTCACCAAATCTACAAAAATGTCTTCATAAAATCTGCAATAATATCTTCACAAATCTGCCACAAAAACTGTTCTCCAAACCTGTTGGTGTATAGAAAGATATTCATTAAAAGCTTGCCTTGAAAAGTCCTTCACAATCCTTCATTATATCTCTTCCAAAAGGGGCGACCATTTAGAAAAGACACATTTCCAAGAGAGATGACCCTTCATTTATAAGCACCTCTCCATAGGTTGACCAGCAAGAGTAATTTTATTATTTATTTTCTTTGCCCAAAGCTGGGCGCACCCATCTAGGGGGTTCGTCTCTTTTTGGGAGCACCATAAAAATTAATAAAAATTAATTTACTCTTTAATTAACATTTCCACAATTTGGGAAGCCTCCAAAAGGAGGCCAGCCTCATAAAAATATTTAATTTTATTTTCAATTAATTATCTCCAATATTCCAAAGGGGGTGAGCAAATTGATTTTATTTGGGGCCACTAATAACACCTTCCCCAACCATCTTTGACATCAATGACAACAATATTTCCAACAAGCAAAAGTCAAATTTGTACAAAGGATAGAAGGATCCTCTACTCATGTACTACCTAGGAGTTTATACCAAAATTTTACCAACTTAAACCAACTTAGCATCCCCTATTCCTTCCTTCCACTCTACCAGATCTTCTTTTCGAAGAACTAGCTCTACAAAGTTCCAGTCATAGGACAATTATATGATGAAATAATTGAGGAACCTATTAATCAAGGTCCAAACCTTGCAACGGAAGAAGAGAAGGAAGATTTACCATTTACTAGGATTTCCATGTCACAGCCCAAAGATACTAGTCTAGAGTTTTACAAAGAAAATGATGTTTCTTTGTTTAAAGGAGGAAGATGGCCACCACTGAAAGGTTGTCATAAGCTAGCCAATGGATAGGTTAGTCATGTCTAGTACACCTAACCCTCCGATGTGGAAGAAAAAGAGCCATCTTTAGATTACAAGCACAAGAACTATCAAACTCGATCTTTTGGTCACCTACCAAAAAAGATTGACAACTTATGTAAAGGTGTATTATATGTTAGAAATATAATTGATAGTGTTGGCGTAAATAAGTGTCTACCCAACTAGTTAATTAGTGGGTCCTATTTACATGTTAAGTTTACTTAGGTCCTAGGTGTCATTCTAGAAGTCTTAGTTGTCAAGTTAAGATCATATCATATCTTATCTAGTTAGGCTTTTATTAAATGTTAGTTACCTAGGTCATTTAATGTTTGGCTCCTGTCATTTAATTATGACACAGTCATTTAATGCTAGTACATCATCACACATTGTCTGTATAAGCAAGGCATCATATGTACATTTCATATTCAATCTTGTAATATTGCATCCATTATCATAGCAAGTTATTCTTGTCATTCTCTCTTGTGGAAGATATTTTGGTCTAGCAACTGTTCCTGGGGGTGTTGAGTCACCATTAACTCCCACGTGGTAACAGAGCTCTAGTGGTGCAGATTCCATCCAAGATCTAAGGGTTTCATGTTGGCTTGAATATTTTGTTGGGTGCATGTTGAGGTTTCAAGGACCTCACTGTTGAATCCAAAGTGTCAAAGAAAGTCAGGTTTGTCTTTCGTTTCGTCAATTTTTGGTATGTTTTGACTAATCTACAAAGGTTTCAATCGGAGTTTTAGTTGTCAAATCCAGGAGGTAGCTCAATTTTCGAGGCACTTTGGGCCAAAACAAACCCTGCCATCTTGCTCAAATACAAAATTGGCTTTGCACAAAGGAATGGGATCCTAGTATTCAAGGCACTCTCACAATTCATCATGGCAAAAGATGCAAAACTCCATTTTTGTCTTGGATGTCAACAATGACAATCAAGGATTCAAGAGTTTGCACCCATTGCCGAAGAACTTTGGTGAATATGTAATGAAAGAGTAGAAGATCATGGCAATGCATGAAATCATTCAACTTGATCAGCCCAATCTTTCTTATCCATTTTTGAGGCCTAAATATGCCAAGGAGAATACATATGCTTTTGCTAATACACGTATTTCCCAATGGCAACTAAAAGACAGACATAATACCAAATATATGAATGAGCAAAAATTTAATAATACTTGAGTTGAGTAGAGCATATTGTTTCATAACGTACCTCCAAGATGACCACTTGATAGAGGATGGGCCATGAGAATAGATATTTGTAAGCAAGGAGTATCATGTGAAGGCTCCCATGCTACTATGGGATATGGCAATGGTACAGAAATTCCCATCATCTTATTATGGTACTCATTGGATGGAACCTTTTCTCTAAAGGTAGCATCATGCCACAAAACTCACACTAGTGCACAAGCTCAAACAACAAATGGCAAGTAGTTTATGGGACTATAGTAAAAACATACTCTTACCACTTATCTATGAAGGGAATCTATTGTAGAATAAAGATCACTTTGTCACCATTGGAAAGATGGGAGGAGGAATTTATCTTCTCCAATATTCCAGGGCAAGCAGTACCATCCATAATATAGAACTATAATGTTCCTATGTTTTACATTTTGGATAAGTGGGAAGGAAGGCAAGCATTGGCAGAAAGCATCCTATTGGCTCTTGCACAGAATTCATCCAATAGCTGATCCGAAATTCATCTACAAGGTTGTTTGGGCTAACAAAAATCAAATGGCAGCTATACTTCACAGTAATATGACCACAATCAGCCAATGTCATGAGTCTAAAATGGCATGCATAGAGATACCAAGAGAAGTTGGGGACTCCATAATACTTGGTCCAACAAAGGCACCACTTCATCTTGCTCCTGCTGATTTTGAACAACAAAATAATTCTTTTTGTAGGCAGCCATCTACTTATCACATTTGTGTTGATAGAGGGAATAGAGAGTCTATGGACATACCACTGCTGGAAGGAGATTGTTATGTTCCTAAAGTTTTGAGTATGATGCAAGTTGTAAGGATTTTTCTATCATGTAGGAACATAATCAGACCTCACAGAGTTGTTTATTCTCAGTAATCAAAGGAAATTTAAGAGAGTGCTACTTCAAAGATACTTTCATGTAAAGGCCTCGTTGGGATGTTCCCACTGATCAAATATTGAGGAATGTTGAAAGAAATGACATGCTAGGAAACATTTATCTTCCCCACAGGCACTAAACAGCGCATTAGCAAGTGGACATCAATTGCAAAGGTTTCAACTCCTTTCTTTGAAAGTGGATACATGAGTACAGTTGCAGCAGGTTTTTGTTTCATGAATGGGCAACTAAAGTGTACAGTGATTAATTGCCTAGATTGGAAAAACATACTAGTTAATCTCCAAAATGGTGGAGCATCCACGACCATTTTGGAGAGCAACAAGTATGTTTTGCCAATCCAGACAATTAATCACTGTACACTCTGTTTTGTTTCATAAATGGGCAAACAGAGTGTACAGCAATTAATTGTCTGGATTGGCAAAACATACTTGTTGCTCTCCGAAATGGTGGGGCATCCATGAACATTTTGGCTAAGGAAGCACGAGTGACAAGGTTATTCTAAGGCAGCTAAATAGGGTTTAGGTGATATGGTCCTACATATAAATGGTATCAACCTTATTATGGAATTTAAGGACTGTCTTGGCAGATAAGTTGAGGCACGCATGGCAATAACAACTCTTTAGGGACATCACCATAGTACAAAATTAGACATAACTAAGATAGCTGGAGAAGCATCACCTGGTGTAGAGTTTCCAATCCCTAATTATATAAAAGTAGTGCGATAGAAGCCAACTACATCACAAGGGGGATCAAGGATTGAGAAGTACAAATATCCAAAGTTGACTTGAGACTCTAGTAACTCTAGAAGCATCCTACTTTGTGATTGCTCGAGGATAAGCAATCTTGGGAAGGGCGTACTATAATGTCCCTTTTTAGTTTGCGAAAGAAGACAAAGGAAGTCATCGCATTTAAGTTTAAAATTAAGTCAATTGTTGTATTTCTAGTAAGAAGCCATCACAAAAGGAAGGAAAATCAAGGAGTCGCAAGCTTTTGGTGAGCCATCCATTTGGTGAAGTACACAATACTTGATGAAGGTTCACAATAAAATACAAGATCACAACTCATCTATAACATAGCCACCATAGAATTTCATTTGGTGAAGCCACCCATCATGTGAAGCCCCCAATCAAAGGCAATGGTATTTTTTTATGTTAAGAATCGAAAAACAAAACAGAGTATTACATTATGAGGAGCATATTCTCTGATACTATCTGAAAACTGATCAGTCTTTTAATACCAAATTCCAAAAACCCAAAATTGCATATACCCAGCCATCATTAACAAAAAAAGATAATCACAATTATAGTTCATTCCCAGCAGCATCTAACATTGCTGCTCTGTTCACACTTGTTGCAGTCATAAGTGCCTATTGGGGGTTCAATGTAATCAGGTTCAAAATCCCTGACCACAGGCTGGTATCTATCTCTTGGATCACCTCTTGGTTTGTCTTTTTCGATTGGCTTATGGATCTTTTTCTCCTCCATGTATACCTTGAGCAGTTCCAGTTCTTCTTTATTCAAATTGTTTCTTCCTTGAGGGAAGAAATGGGCAGAAGTAATCTCTGTTTTGTAGACGATAGTCAATCCCTCTTTAAGCAAAATCATGAACCTGTCTTTAGGGATCTCCATGACAGCTGAAACTTGCAACATGATCATTAGAAAGGTGAGTTCACTACGGAACTCAGTAAGATACCTCTTTTTTTCCTAGAAAATATCTTCATTTCTCCTTTTCCAAATAAACCAACAAATCTCATTTGTAAGATTAAGCCAAAAAAACATTCAATTCATCATTGAAAAGATCCACATACCTAGCAAGGATTTCATGCCAAGAAAACTTATTCATATCATTCCAGTCATTCAAGTTACCCAAAAATAAAGACCAAATCAAGTATGCAAATGGACACTCAAAAAACAGTTGCTCAAAGGATTCAAATTTATCACACAAGCTACAGACCACCACAGGCAGACCATAATATTGCAAAACATATTGAACAGCAAGATTTTTTTGCAAAAGAAGCCATTTAAAACAGGTTTTCTTTGGTTCCCCCGAGTTGGTCCACAGCTGCTTAAGGCATTTGGTCCACTTTCTATCTTCCCTGTTTAACCAGCAGAAAATGTCTCTTGTTTCAGTTAGCATATTATAGATATTTTTTGCAGAAATCTCCCGAAACCAGCTGCAATCTTTCTAACTCAGATTTGCAAAATACTCATTTTCCTTTACTACTATATCTACATCCTTTTCAATTTTTAATGCATGCTTCAGCATTGACTAGGTTCTCTTTTGTGATAAGGGGATATTGTAATCAATCCTCAATTGCTTCCATGGGATTAGCTGGCTATTTAGGATGAAGTCCTGAAAGGTATTTGCTGAGCATCCTTGGGTTAATGCTAAAGGCTTCCCATTTGAAAACACATTCCACCATATTGATCTGTTGCTCACAAGGAACCCCTGATCATTAGAAAAGACTACAGTATTGCAAACAAGATGCCTAACTTTCCCCCAGGCCTTCCATATACTCTTGAACACTGCCGAACTGAAATCTTAGCCTCAAACTGACCAAACAGCAGATCCTGAATGTGTTCAATTTTCCAGTTCTTCCCTTTTTTTGGCTTTGACAGTTTCAGATTATTCCTTACAAGGACCTTCCAAGGCTCATCTCCCTCATAATCCTTAATAACCCATTTCGCAGCAAGAGCCAGACCCTGAATTCTGATATCCTTCATGCCCAGCCCTCCCAACTTCTTGGCAGTACAGCACCAAGACAATTTCACAGCCTATTTCTTTCTTACTCCTTTACCATCACATCAAAGAAAGCATCTGAGTATCTTCTGCAATTTTTCAAAATGACAATTAACAAAAAGCCAAGCAGAGGAGAAATACACAGCATGGGAAGCAATAACCTTTTGAACAATTTGTATTCTTCCTGCCAGAGATAGCATCTAGGTTTTCCATTTGATGTGTTTTCTCAATCTTTTGGTATAACCATTCCCACATTGCCTTTAAAGAGGGGGAGATTGCAAACGGAATTCCCAGGTACCTAACTATCTTCTCCGGGCCAGCCCACTACCACCCTTTATTGTCAAACCATACTGGAGGGTTTTGTTCTCATCCCAACACCATAGACTTCCCAACTGATATTTTTGACCCAAAAGCTTCACAAAAGATATTTAGTCTGTTTAAAACATTATCAAAGTTGCTCTCTGATAATTCTACAAACAAGGTTGTATCATCACCCAATTGAGCATTAATCAGCAGGGCCTCATTGAGTAGCTTGATCCCAAACACCGGAGGGGAAATCAAGGAAATTATTAGGACATAGTGGATGGCCTCAGCAGCAGGGACAAATAGAGCCGGAGCAATCGGGCAGCCTTGTCTAATCGACCTTTGCAACTTGATCGGCTACGATAACTCCCCATTGATGTCAATTTGTGTAGAAATGGTAATTTTGCCAAAATAATACATTAGCAAAAGAAATGCTTGGAATTCAATAAAGATGCAGTGATCCACATTGGCAATCCAGAGACAAGGAAAAGACACTAAAAAAGACAGGAAGTTATGGGTCACCAAAGGGAGGATTAAATAATATTATAAACTGGAATTTTATTAATGTTCAGTGGTTACATAGACCAATGATAAATACCTTTAATCCTAGTGAATTAAATAGAAGGGGGCAACAATTTCTAAGGACCCACGAATGGGCCAACATGGTGCAATTAGTGGAAATAGTCAAGTCACAAAGAAAAGACTAATTTTCAACTAAAGTAACAATAAACTAAAATTATAATTAAAGTTCAATTTTAATAAATATCAAGTGGCATGTGAAGAGTAATGTCTATTTGAGGAAAAAGGCATTTAAGAGATACCAAGCAAAGGAGAAAGAGCATCAATGATACCACATTCATTATTTGATTTCTACTCCTTGTGGAGAATTGAACTATGGTTCAAATAGCATAAGGATGAAAACCCTCTAAGTCGAAATTGGAGGACAAAAACCCACAATTCCTTAGAGTGATCTCACACGAAAATCACCATTGTGCAAATTCAATTAATTATCATAAATATCAATTTGAAAAAATATAGTTTCTTGCAAATATATTATTTTCCAAAACTTAAAAATTAAAATTTGATTAGATATTATGAAATATTCCCTCTCAGATATTAAAAATTGTTTACGAGATATTACATGTTCAACGTATACAATATATTCCACCTTTGTTAGAATTCCATTCCAGGTTATCTACTAAAAACTACCCGCTTCATTTGGTCAAGCATGATGTCAAATGCATCATAAACCTTTCTAAGACTAAGAGTCTCTATATTAACACACCTAATTACCCCACAAGAAGTGAAATGACAAAGCAAAAGTAACATTTTCAAAAATTAAATTTAAAAATGAATGCTAAAGTAAAGTTAAACTAAAAATAAAATAAAAACATAAAACAAGAAAATTAAAAAACAAAAACAAAAATTTACAACTTGCGAACATTTTAAAATTCTTACCTCATAGTGGACCAACAACCATCATTAAGTGCTTTTTTTCTCAACTTCTTCCTTTCTAACTTGGCCTTAGTCCACTTTATCCACTCTCCCCAAAACCGCCATGAATTGTAAAGTCTCCTACAACTCTACCATCCTCTACAACAAAATGAAATAGCTAGCATATCTAGTCTCCATCGACTTGAGGAATTATTTCCTTGAAAAAGTCCTGAAAAGTGCATTTATTGTGTAGTGATTGCATACAAACATTTGTGTATTTCTAACCTTGGCCACCACCATCTTCTTCCAAGTATCTTCCTCGTGTTTTTCAATGTGTGTGGTCAACACATCAAACATGGGATTCAAAAAATGTGTTTGTAAGCATTATATACTATCAAACTAACAAACGCAAGTTGAATCAATCACAGCCTCCATAACATTTGAAAAACCCCAACCTCCTATACAGCCTGAACCTCAAAAGATGAAATAGGAAAGATAAATCCTTGCATTTCCTACAGCAGTCAATTTTTTAAAAATGAGCCAACTAAATATATAGCAATATCATTAATAAGTGGTCAATGTCTAATATCAATCCAACCATAAATGATAATGGAGCGATCTATTATTTTCCATATTTGTCTCATATCCTCTACCAACAAGTTAAACCTCGAATATTGTTTGTCAAGGATAGTGGCACACAATCTATGTTCTCCATGGGGAGTATATGTCAATTCAATTGTGCTTGTCCTTTTCAACATTTCCATGAAATATGGAGAATGTACCACATGAAACAAGATGGAATGGACATACTACAATTTGGCTATAACATAATCAATCTCCTTGCATGCTTGCATGTTCAATCTCCTTTTCAACTATATTCTTCCCATCACTAATGACCTTCCTCTTCCCTATACTAGAACCTCTCCCCTCACAACATCCATCAAAACACTACATAGCATATCAGAAAAATCTACCACAAATTTTAGAGGTATGCCTCTAGCTTTTGTCTCACCCTCATCAACTTAGCCTATTCATCCCTATCATCTAAGGATATGTTTCCACAAACACTAATCCCATGTTTGTTCACTCCTAATAAATGGTAACCAATCCAGCTATAACTCCCATGTAAACATGTAAACTAGTTTTACATTTATGACACAACCAATGTCTTCCTTGCCCCCTCTTCCCCTCTACCATCCCCTACTGAATTTTTGGACATGTGTTAGTCCAAAACAGTTACATACTATAATAATGGTTTTGAGGGTTTAATAGGCCTTTTGCATAAGCTTTGACAAACTCAGACTTGGCAAAAACTTGGCAGTCCCAAATTTGACTCTAACTTGGCAACTCAGCAAAAACTTGGCATCTTACTAAAATACTTAAATTCCCAAACAAAACATGAATGTTATCCAAAATCTAGTTACAAAATGTATCAAATGAGTATGTCAAACATTGGGGAAGCGTTTTCTATTAGAATTGTGTCATGCCCCTGCAAAATGCAATCATAAATACGGGTTGACAAGACCAGATCTCTACTCATAAACCATTCGGTCAGGCATGGAAAACTATTAATCGACGAGATTGAGAGTTGAGGAATGAAACGTGGCATTATGACAGCAGTTATATGCAGATTGTCCCTCACAAACAGCGACAGGGAGAAGTAATAAAAGGAATTGAACTATTAAAGGATAATATTAATAAAAAATAATTATCCTTCAAATAGATAGTTACGATTGGCTAAGCAATCAAACAAAGAGACATGCCTCTAACGAAGGGGCATAGCAATCAAACAAAGAGACATGCCTTTAATGAAAAGACATAACCATTCGCCCCATCGTGGGTATATAAGGTGAAACATCTCAAGGCAGAAGATCATCAATGGGAGAGATAATTAACTCAGTTTGGAAATCAATAACATTTGCACATTAAGTCAGCGATCATCTACAGGTATAAATCAAATAAAAGGAATAGAGGTCTGCATCTTCTAAGCTAGAAATAATCAAGTATCTAGCATATGTGCAGCAGACCGATTTCCTAAGTTGGTGGGCTTCAATGAGGTGAAAGGTGCTCTCTAACCCATTTGTTCATTTAAAAATTAAGGATTTAGGGCAAATTTAGGGCATTCCCAATTAGGGGACATTACAAGTGGTATCAGAGCATGATTCTGCCAGCCTGAGGGAAAAAATAGTTAATGGTTAGCCAAAGAACCTTGAGAGCCTTAGAGAGAGAGAAAAAGAGAATTACCCAAAACAACCACAGCCAAGACCACACAAGAAAGGAGCAAATGGAAAACAAATTTAGAACCCTCATGGAGCAAACACCCCAAGCCCTGCAAATATAAATAATACCACGAATTCTCTTAGGCCACACCAAGAAGATAGTAGGGAAACCACCCCAAGCCAATCTTAAAATGGCAGCACATCAAGATCTACCCCTAGGATGACCTGGCCTCCCTTCTTAACCAGGGAAGAGTCAAGGGAGGAAGAGGAAGTAGATGCACAAAATCCCAATTGGGATTATCTTGCTGAAGCATATGCAAGACTCAATCCAAAAGTTAAGAGAAGTATCCCTTTTGAGGCATATTGTGAGGCTAGGACCAAGAATACACAAAGAAGGAGAAGAAACCTAGTTAATAGGGATTTGCAACAAAATTTAGGCAAATTAACTTTCCCAAACTTTGATGGATCAAGTAAGATCACAGCCCAATCATGGATCCAAAAGCTTGATACATACCTATCTCTTAACCCAATGGTGGAAGAGGATGCTATTAAGTTCGCCATATTACACCTAGAAGGAGTAGCCCATGAATGGTGGTACCATGGATTGGTCACCCAAAACCACCAAAACATAAAAACCTATGATGCCTTTACTGAAAAACTAATTGAGAGATTTGATCATAAGCACCCCGAGAAATGCTTCAAAGAGTTAACAAAGATTAAGCAAGATTGAAGATTACGTAGCTGAGTTTCAAAGACTATCCATCATGGTACCTGGAATTACGGAAAGAAAGCTCATCTACTTGTTTATAGAAGGATTGTCGGAGACCACCCAAGGTCTAGTAAGTGCCTTGGATCCAACTACACTCCAAGAAGCAATCCTTAAAGCCACTAGGCTTGACGCCGCCCAAGCAAAGGAAAGGGATCACTCCAAAAAGATGACATCAAAAGTTAAACACTTTCGTGGGAAGGAAGGACACAAGAAACCATACCTTTCTTACCATGACCAAGAGGAACTAAGGAGGAAGGGTCTTCGCTTTGATTGCAAGAAAAATGAGAAAGAGGACACACTTGTGGTCAAAATAAAGACCAAGGAGGAAAGTTGTGTTTTAAATGCAAAGACGTATGGAAACTAGGGCACAGGTGCGGCCAAAGAGGCTTTACAAAGGAAAACTTGTGTTTCAAGTGCAACGAAGATTGGGAACTTGGACATAAATGCGGATGGAAAAGGAGCCAAGCCCACAACATTGAAGCAACATCTAATCAAGTGACAAGAAATGAAGAAGAAGAAGGCCCAAACAAAAGAATAAGATACAAGGAAGAAAGTGAGGAAAGGGGGACTTTGGCATCCATCTCCAGGACATCAAAACATCACCCCTTTAGAATCCAAGGTGAAAATAAGGGCAATAAAGTAACAGCCCTTGTTGACAGTGGGGCTACCCACAATTTTATAGATGAAAACTTAGTGGCAAGACTAAGGTTAGAAATAGAAAACTTTAAGGGATTTAAGGTGGCTCTAGCAGATGGATTCACCACACCATGCACAAAGAAGATCTCCCAACTTAACATCACTATGAAAAAACATCAAATCAAGGACAAATTCTATGTTGTAAAACTAGGGGATACCGATGTAATTTTGGGCACCCCTTGGCTACACTCATTAGGGGATGTCAACTTGAACTTCAAAAAATTAGAAATATGTTTTGAACATAATGAGGAAAGGGTTTTACTGCAAGGTTTATCCAATGGGTCTCCAAGGGTAGTTTTAGCCAAGAAGATGGAAAAAATCCTTAGGCATACCAAGTAGAATGGGTGGCTCAATGTTTTATCCTAGATAAAACTACTCCCAAAGGGAAATCAGTCCATGTAAACATACAACCATTACTAAAAAGGCATAAAAAGGTCTTTAGCAACATCCCTCCTGCCCCTACCCGTGCCCCCCCTAAAAGAGGCTTTGAACACTCCATCGAACTAAAAGAGGGATCAAAACCAGTTGTCACCACCCCCTATCGCCACCCTCACAAATATAAGGAAGAAATTGAAAAGACCATAAAGGAATTGTTAGAGATAGGTGTTCTAGCCCCTTTGCCCCATCTATTGTGCTTTCAAAGAAGAAAGATGGCACAATAAGGATGTGCATTGATTATAGGGCATTAAACAAGAAAACAATAAAGAATAGATACCCCATTCCCTGAGTTGATGAGCTTATTGACAAACTACACAGAGCAGTCTACTTCTCTAAAACTGACCTAAGATCGGGTTATCACCAAATCAGATTAAGGGAGAAGGATGTACCAAAGACAGCCTTTAGGTGCCACTATGGTCATTTCGAGTTTCTTGTTCTACTGTTCAAGCTAACCAATGCACCAGCCACTTTCCAATCTTGCATGAATCATATCTTCAGAGGGCAGTTAAGGAAGTTCTTATTAGTCTTTTTTGATGACATCCTAATCTATAGTAAGACCTAGGAGGAACACCTAAAGCATGTGGATGAAGTACTAGAGATACTTGAGCAACATTCCTTATTTGCCAAATTGTCCAAATGTGAGTTTGGTATGGTGGAAATCTTGTACTTAGGGCACAAGATCAATGCCCAAGGAGTAAAGATCAATGCCCAAGGAGTAAAAGTGGATGAAGAAAAGATCAAGGCAATTCAAAGTTGGCCAATACCCAAGACTCTTAACACACCTCAGAGGATTCTTGGGACTATGCAGTTATTATCGAACATTTGTAAAAGGATTCTCAAAGCTAACTACACCACTCACCGATCTAACTAAGAAAGGAGCATTTACTTGGAATGAAGGAGCTCAAGCAGCTTTCGAAAAACTTAAGTGATGAGTTCTTGCCCCGTATTGGCAATACCAGATTTCTCCTCACCCTTTGAGTTATATTGTGATGCTTCAGGGGAAGGCATTGGGGCAGTATTAATGCAAAATAAACACCCCATAGCTTTTGAGAGTAGGAAACAAAAGGACATAGAAAGAACATACTCAGTTTACGACAAGGAGATGTTAGCAATTATGCATGCCCTTGCAAAGTTTAAACTTTAGACAATACTTGATTTGCGGGAGATTCATCATTAAGATTGACCACAATAGTATAAGATTTTTTCTAGACCAAAAAGATTTAAATGACAGATAGCAAAAATGGGTAAGCTGCAAGCATACGACTTCGACATTGAATACATGAAGGGAAAAAACAATATTGTAGCCGATGCTCTGTCACGAAGACCCCACCTTGGTTCAATGACAACAATATCCACAAAATGGAAAACATCTATACTCACAGAATATGCAAAGTACTCATTCTCAAGTGATATAATAGAAGGAAAGATACAAGATGAGAGGTATCGAGTTGTAGATGACCTCATTCTTTATAAGGACCGGATATAAATCACACCTAGGTCAAGAGTAAAGAAGGAAATCTTGACAAACAATCATGGCAGCCCATCAGTGGGACATCAAGGGCTCAGTGGGACATCAAGGACATTACAAAACTTATAAACAAATCATGGAGAGGTTCTCATGGAAAGGCCTTAAAGGAGATGTGTTGAAACATGTTAGGGAATGTATGGTATGTCAAAGAAACAAAGAACATACATATCCGACAAGACTACTGCAACCCTTGCCCATACCCAATCAAAAATGGGAGAGCATATCTATGGACTTCATAATAGGGCTACCTAAGGTACAAGGAAAAGATTGCATCTATGTGGATGTCAATCGCTTAACCAAGTATGCACACTTCATGGCGATATCAACAGAGTTTAGAGCCCCCCAGGTGGCCGGAGTCTTCTTTAAAGAAGTTTTCAAACTACATGGACTACCCCGGAACATCGTGAGTGATCGTGACAATCATTTCCTTAGTCTATTTTGGCAAGAGCTATTCAAACTAGCTAGAACAAAGTTAACTCCCAGCACTAGCTACCATCCACAAACCGATGGACAAACCAGGATTGTCAACAAATGGTTGGAAGGGTATTTAAGGAATTGTCACAGGGCAGCAGAATGCATGGATTAAGTGGCTTCATTTGGGGGAGTATTGCTATAACACCACCCATCATATGTCTATAGGGATGAACCCCTTCCAAGTATTATATGGACACACCACCACGTCCTTCGGGGACTTGATTCTTTCTGAGAGTCGTGTGCCAGGAGCTAGGGATTTCATGCAACAAAATATGGATATCATGAATGTGCTTAAGGACAACCTTCACCAAGCACAGAACCAACAAAAGGTGTATGCTGACAGGAAAAGAACTGAACGGACATTTGAGGTTGGAGACTGGTCTTTTTGAGGTTGCAACCATACAAACAGTCATCACTCAAAGCCAGTGGAGCAGAAAAACTTAAGCCCCAATTCTATGGGCCATATAAAATATTGAAGAAGATAGTAGAAGTGGCCTATGAGTTGGAACTTCCCATGAATAGTAGAATTCACAATGTGTTTCACGTATCTCGCCTTAAAAGGGTGTTGGGGCAACATGTCATCCCATGCTTGGAATTGCCACCACTTGATGATGAAGGCAAACTAATCTTGGAACCAGAGACTATCCGTAATATGTGAGAGAAAAGACTAAAAAACAAAATAGTTTAAGAATACCTTGTCAAGTGGAAGGGTCTACCTATTGAAGATGCAACATGGGAAGGAATTGACATATTTGATCATCTGAATCTAAAGTTGCTTGAGGACAAACAAATTTGGGAGGGGAGTATTGTCATGCCCCCGCAAAATTTAATCCTAAATACGGGTTGACAAGACCAGATCACCATTCATAAACCATTCGGTTAGGCATGGAAAACTATTAATCGACAAGATTGAGAGTTGAGGAATGAAACATAGCATTATGACAGCAGTTAGATGCAGATCGTCCCTAACAACCAGCGACAGGGAGAAGTAATAAAAGGAATTGAATTATTAAAGGATAATATTAATAAAAATTAATTATCCTTTAAATAGATAGTTACGATTGGCTACGCAATCAAACAAAGAGTCATGCCTCTAACGAAGGGGCATAGCAATCAAACAAAGGGACATGCCGTTAATGAAGAGACATAACCATTCACCCCATCATGGGTATATAAGGTGAAACATCTCAAGGTAGAAGATCATCGATGGGAGAGAAAATTAACTCAATCTGGAAATCAATAAGATTTGCACATTAAGTCAGCGATCATCTACAAATATAAATCAAATAAAAGGAATAGAGGTTTGCATCTTCTAAGCTAGAAATAATCAAGTATTTAGCATATGTGCAGCAGACCGATTTCCAAATTTGGTGGGCTTCAATCAGGTGAAAGGTACTCTCTAACCCATTTGGTCATTTAAAAATTAAGGATTTAGGGCAAATTTAGGGCATTCCCAATTAGGGGACATTACAAATTGAATCCAAAAATTTGGCAAAATTTCCTAAAAAGTAAAAAAACATATAAATTTGTAAAATATATCATAATAAATATGCAAACACTGAATTTATTAATCTCACAAGTAGTTTTTCCTTCATTTATAGATCAAAAAAAAAAGTTCTATTCACATCATAGTGTCATATTATTATAAATTACACATTTGTTTTAAAATACTATACAAAGTTCATTTAAGGAAAGTAGTGCAAAAGTTGCACTATAATCAAAAATATGATTTTGTGTTCAAATTTGCAAATGAGGCCTACATGCCAAATTTCAAGCTTCATTTTCTCAAGCTTTGAGATTCAAAGTGATGAAATCTTCAGAGCCAGGATCATTAATGTCTACCTAAGCAAGTTTGAATTATATGCTCATGATGTTATCTTGACAATTACCCATTCAATTGACACTTTCTTATGGAAAGGAGGAACTCTTTCTTTTGCAAATTGTCCTCAAAACATGGACACTCTGCAAAGAGAAATTATGTTAAAACCACATAGCAATAAAAGTAAAACCAAATATCAAAGGTTCAGCCCATTGTTTGAAGACCCTGTGAGTACCCGCCGAGCCCGCAAGTACTTACGGATTTGTAAACTGCGCGACTAACTTGCGGGTTAACTCACATCAGGTCTGGTAAAAAAACTTGCCATCGACTTTAAACTCGCCATACTCACCAATTGCTAAGAGGAGAGCCAAAAAAGGTGATTTGCACGCAATTTTCACGTGATATAAACCCTTGAATTACACTCGACTCCAGACGCGTTTTTCACACGATTTTGACGTGGTTTTCTTGCTATATAAACCCTTGAATTACACAGAATTTGCAAGGACAAGATTTACAAAGATTTTGGTTGATTTTCCTAGCTCCCAGGTATTTTTATACTTTTTTTTTTGCATTTGATTTATTGTATTCATTTTAATTTGTAATACAATAATACAAAACTTGTATTCATTTGGTTTTTTTCACACGATTTTCACGCGATTTTCTCTCACCATTATATCCTTTGTTAATTTTGTATATAGAATTTCAACATATAAATTGTTCTTTGAAAGTTTGAAACCATAAATATTTTTTTGTTAAATGCCTCTTTGAAATCTGCCCAGGTGGTTGTCTTCAACATGTCTAATGACATGAAGTTATATTATAAATATTAAATATATCTATTATTATATGTAGCATCGTAAACTGTCACCCTTGACAATTTCACACTAGGTTTTGCTCCCTCCTATGTGCTTGGATCTAATTAAGCACCTAGTTTCCTAAAAGATGCATTCCATGGCCCATTTTATCATTTATCAGAAAATCAAATATGCAAGACCAAAGTATTGATTTAATATTTTGCCCTAACACTTTGGATCCCGAAAACATGGATCTAGACCGCCCTTGTCCCCTTAAAATGGCCCCAAATTTAAATATGTCGATGTAGGCAATTTATTATTTGAATTCAAATCCTAATTGCCGGCCATCAAGATTTAATTTTTGGGAAATTAGATTAATTGCATATAAATACATAGTATTTTCACAATTTTAACGAACTAGGAAGCAAGAGGCAATTCTATTGAGCAAATCAAGTGTCCTAAAAGCAGTCAAAAGCAGAATTTGCAAAATTATTGCAGCATTTCATCATCCAAGCATTACGTCAAGTTTTATGTGAGTTTGTTTATGTTTATGCATGCATTTTGTTTGTGAGTACTAATGCTTGTAGGTCTTCAAATCAAATCAAGCCTTCAAGGTGATGTGCATGACTTCAATCCCTCGAGGAGATCAGATTTGAGTGGTGAGTTATAGCAAGTTGTTAATTCATTACTCCATTATTATTTAGCTTTTATCCCTCAAAAGGATAAGCTCGCTTTATCATCAATTTTGCCATTGTAGAGGTAGAAATACCAACACAAGGTTTGATTGAGGCAAGCCCCTATATGGCACAACCCTTCCTCTCTTTTTGAATGTGCAGGTTATAGATCTGAAGAAGATTGGAAGGAGATTGAAGACAATTTGCTCATTTATGCATTCAAGCCCTACAACTTGGCAAGATACAGAAACTCAATTATCTCAGCAACAGATGAAGATCTGACAACAAGATCTAGAAGGAAGAAGCCACAAACCAAGGACCTGAGGACTGTGAAAGCAGATTTTAGTTTCAAATCCACGAACTAGGGCGCCCTTAGCGCCCTTGTCCACTCAAATCAGGCTAAAATTCAAATCACAGGGGCACACATATCTGCTCTATTCATTTCTAGTCATCAAATTTGATTATCAGTTTCCAGGTCGTGTCTGTATTCATATCAGAATATTGTGTTTTCATAGTTAGCTAGTTGCATCATTGCATTTCATTATAATTCCATTTCCAAATCACCCCCACACATCCCCACACACAAACAAAAAGAATTGCAGATCAAGGATTGGTTGACTCACCTTTCAGGTTGGAAGTTAATCTCATGTCCTTGCCCATCTTCAATTCCCCAATGTTATGTTAGTGAAAGGTGATTAATCCTAGTTAAACCCTAGGGTCCATCACTTTTCCTACAAAACATTATATATTATATTTTAATTTAATATAAACATAATTTTCATAAAATACACAAACTTTACCCTAAATGCTCATGCAATCATATTATTTATTTATTTATTTTAATTTTCCTTGCATTTTGAAAAGCATAGTATATTATATTATTTTTCATTTAAAGGTTAAATGAAAATGCTATTTATCACTATTTTTTGTTGCTATCGATATTTGTCATGTCTCTGCATCTAGTTCGAACTCAACAAGTGGAAGTCAACCCATTAGGAGACCCCCTTGTATCCGTGAACCCACTTGGAAATATGGTATAATGGGATAATGGGGCCAGTACAATGGAGTGATATTTGTACCTAGTACACGAAGAGGCTTAGTGGAGGCATCAATCGCCTCAAATAGCATCTTCCAAGCATTTCTTGTCGTGATGCCAAGGAATGTCTAACAGCCCTTGAGCAGGTGAAAAGAGAGATGATAGCCCTTTTTGCAACACTAGATGAAAAGAAATTGCAGAGGGAAAAAACACAAGCAGTCATACACTAGTGGCTTCAAGAGAATCTGAGGTGGATATGCAAAGCATTGTGGGCTCTAGTCGCAGTCCACATATACGTGTCCCATCCTCCTCATCTACTTCGAGCAAAGTCCATTTTTTGTGCCTAGAAATGAATGGGGATCACAACCTTCATTGGAAGCTACTAGGTGGAACAAGGAGATGCACAAGGAAGAAGATAAGGCTTGTGCAAATTTTTGGTATTATAACAACCTTCCCTTCAACATGGCAAGGAATCCATATTGGGAGTGTTTGGTGACAACACTGACAGTTGCAGGGAAAGAGTACAAGGCCCCCACTCCAAAATATTTAAGTGGCACGTTGCTCAAAGATGCTATTGTAGATGCAAAACAATTGTAGACAATGAAAAGAAGCAATGGCAAAAGTTTGGATGCACAATTCTTTCAGGTGGGTGGACAGATGAAAAGAACCACACTCTCATCATTTTTTTAGTGGCTTCAAATGGTGAGTCGGTTTTTCTAAAGTCAATTGATGCCTCCAACATAATAAAGAATGCAGAAAGTTTGAGCTTGATGTTGGAGGAGGTTGTTTTAGACGTGGGCATAGAAAATGTTGTCTAAGTTGTTAGTGACAATGCAGTAGCATAAGTGGCGGCTGGAAGATTGCTTGAAGAGAGGCATTGAACACTTTTTTGGACCCCTTGTACAGCTCATTGACTTGACCTTCTTTTAGAGGACGTAGGCAAAACTGATTGGGTGAGACCAATTGTAGAAGAAGCAAGAGATATAACAAAATATCTATATATAGATATATATATATAGATATCACCCATGGGTTCTTCAATTGATGAGAGATCACACCAAAGGGAAAGAGCTTGTGCGATCGAGTCCTACAAGGTTTACAACTAATTAACATTGCAAAGTATTACTAGTATTGACTCCCTTGAAGCAGATGTTTGTGAGTCAACAATGGATAGACTCAACTTATTCAAAGAAGGTTGATGGAGAAAGGATTGTAAAAATAGTTTTTGATGGTGATTTTGCAACTAGAGCTACAGAGATTGTCAAGGTAACTTCAAACTTAATTTAATTTTCAAATTGAATCCTTTATTTATTAACTTTAAAAGTATTTTGTTTCATTGTAAGTTGTAATTTAAATTTGCTTCTTCTTTGTACTTTGTAGGTAACTGAGCCATTGGTGAGGATCTAAGTTACCAATTCGCCTGGAAAAGGCCCTAGATACGATACGATTCGTACCAAGTACGAAATACGGATTCAGTACAGCTTGGATTTGACCAGGGTACGTGTTTTCGCCTGCAGATTCGATGAAAATTCGGTGGTTGACTGTGGATTCGACCAAGATACGGTGCGACGAATCCAAGGCGAATCCGCGAAATATTTTGACGTCAAAAGGCCCAGTCCACATAATAAAGTGGTTTTTAAGCATTTTTTAATCATTTTCTTGACCAAATGTTGACTTCTCAATAATTTAATATTCATTGCAACCCTAATTTCGGCCTCCAAACACACTAAATAGGTAAAAACAAATCTCATTTAACAATTTGTGAATGAAAAACAAGTTTTTTTGCCTCCATTGTTGAACTTTCTCTCTTGCTTGCACAAGCTTGATTAGACTTGAAGGCTGATCATTGGTTGTTCAAAGTTGATTGTTATGCTATTCCTAAGCACTTGCAAGTCTTTGTTCGTTGCCAAGAAGATCGTAGAGCAAGATTTGTTCAAAAGAGGTAGGTTTCTTTGAAGTTTTTTATTTTTTTCTTACATTTTTTTTAACAAATGAACTATTTTGTTTTGTTTTTATTGTTTTACTTTTGTTGATTGTTCTCATTCTTTTAAGTTTTTAAGTTTCAAATTTCAATACCAAAATTATTTCAATTTGTTGTGCCTTAGGTATTATAATGGCATCTGCTCTAACTCAGGCCAATCTCATTTCAAAATAAATGCAACCTCTCCCCTTTGGAAATATGTAGAAATGGTTCAACAATGTCCAGGTGGTGGAGTATTTATTTGGATTTGTAGTCATTGCAAAGTTCGATATACGAGCTCATACAATTGAGTGAAAGCCCACTTGTGTAGGATCTCTGATATTGGCATCAAACCTTGTCCGAGATCTCCAGAAGGTGATGGCAAAGGCCTTCCAAATGACGTAGTGTTGAAATATATTGCTGAGCAAGAAAAAGCAGAGCAAGAAGTTGTTAGTCTTAAAACAAGCCATCCTTTGAGGAAAGGATCTCGATCCATGAAACCCCCTACACCACCTACTTATATTCCACCTATAGAAAGCCATCCATTTATGAACATCCCTCAAGAGCAAACCGTGCCCTCATCAAATAAAAGATCTAAGGGACCGTTGGAAGCTTCATTTCAGAATGAGGCAAGAGAGATTGCTGATCAAGACATAGCAAGATGTGTCTATGCCAATGGATTGGCATTCAACGTTGTTCGTTCACCATATTGGCAAAAAATGGTGAAATCTATTAATGAGGCTCCAAAGGGGTATAAGGGCCTAGGTTTTGAGGTGCGTTGCACCTTATTGGAGAAAGAGGTGAAACATGTAGCAGATCTTTGAAGCCCATAAGGGATTCATGGATCGAAACAGGGGTGACCATCGTTTTTGATGGATGGAAAGATGCAAAAAATCGCCCATTGATCAAAGTTATTGCCATGTCCCCTAAAGGGGCAATGTTTTTGAGAGCAGTGGATTGTGAGGGACAGGTGAAAGATGGTCCATTTATTGCTAACATCCTTTGCCAAGCTATTGAAGAAGTGGGCCATCAAAATGTTGTGCAAGTTGTAACCGACAATGCCAAAAATTGTAGGGCTGCTGGGTTATTGATTAAGGAGAAGTATCCACACATTTTTTGGACACCTTGTGCTGTCCACTCCCTCAATCTAATGCTACAAAAAATTGGATCCAAAATTGAGTGGATCAAACAGTATGCTGAGGGCGAAGACATCCAAATGTTTGTCACCAACCACCATATGACACAAGGAATATTTAGACAATTCTCAAAATTGGAATTGTTGAAGGTAAGTTAATTCTCAATATTTTTAAATTTTTAGTTTTCTTTTAATTTTAAATTTTGATTTTGTAAATTTAAATTACATTTTTATTTTTATTTTGATTTCCAAACAAGTTGCAGAGCCGTTTTGCCTCCAACACAATTGTGTTGAGACGACTTATAAAGGTTCGTGAGGCACTCTGTGCCATGGTAATCAGCCCTAATTGGGCCATATGGAGGCAATCTAGCAGTGAAAGGGCAAATAGTGTCAGGCAAAGGATCCTAGATGATTGTTGGTGGGATCATGTTGAGTACCTGGTCAGTTTCACTAAGCCTATACTGAGCATGATCTGTTACACAGACATGGATAGACCTTCTTTGGGAGAAGTATATGATGGTATCGACTCAATGATTGAGAAGATGAAAACCATCATCAATGCAAAAGAGGAAGATCCTGATGAAAATTTCTTCAAAGAGCTACAGGAAATCATGGTTGATAGATGGAACAAAATGACCACTCCATTGCATCTTCTTGCTTTTGCATTGAGTCCCAACTATTATAGTCCTGAGATTTTTTCTGCTTCATCAAGAGTTGCTCCATATAGGGATGTTGAAGTGGCTCAAGGGTACAAGGCAGCACTTCGGAGACTCTTCACTGATCCTGACCGATGTGATCGAGTGAGGGCTGAGTTCATGGCTTTTGCATGCTCCGGTAGTGTTGATCAGAATCTTGATGCTCTTCAAGACAAGTACAAGGTGGATGCTCATAGTTGGTGGTACTTCCATGGGCAAGAATACATGCACCGCCAACCAATTGCAATAAAAATCTTATCCCAAGTAAGTTTTATATTTTGTAATTTTAATTTTAATTTATAATTTTATATTAATTAATAATTTTGTTTAGTTAAGTTTTGTAAGTCTTAACTATTTAATTTGGTCTTAATAGGTTGCTAGTTCATCTTCTTCTGAGAGGAATTGGAGCACATACTCCATCCACTCAATAAAACGCAATAGGCTGCATTCAAAAAAGGCAGAGGACTTGGTGTATATGCATTCAAACTTGCGCCTCCTTACACAAGCAAAGTTCCTACAAAGAAGGAGACACAAGGAGGTGGGATATTGAGCCAGAGCAGCTTGACTTGGATGCTTCCACAAGTCACTTAGCTGCACTTGATATTGATGATGATTATGAGCCTGAAGCAGCTACTGATCATGAGAGTGGTAGTGTCAATGCTACTGCTACTACTAGTGGCAGTGCTTGTGCGAGTGCCACAAATGCTATTTGTAGTTCTACACAAAATGTAGCATCTAATAATGCTAGTTTGTTTGATGACCCATATGATTCAAATTGATCAATGATCAATAATGGCTGATTGTAAACGTTTGACATTTTATGTTTGAACTTAAATTTATAATTTTATATCATGACATTCGAGTAATCACTAATATTTGAATATTTGACTTAGTGACTATGAAAGTGGTGATGTATTTTTGCTATGTTATTAGACTATTAATATGGTGGTGTATTTTGAACTTAATTACTGCTGCAAATATGTATATATTTCTGATTTTTATATGTTTTTTGTATTGCCGTACCCAAGCCGTACCCAACCCCAAAAAAAATTTTTGCCGAATCCCATACCAGATTCTCGTACCCGTACCCGTACCCGAATCCAAAAACGAATCGGTAACTTAGGTGAGGATTTTTCGCTTGGTAGATAGCGAGAAAAATGCAATGGGATATATTTATGAGGCCATGGACAAGGCCAAAGAGGCCATCCAAAACTATTACAAGGGTGATGCAAATAGATTTGCCCCAATTTGGGAGATCATTGATCGGAGGTGGAATGATCAACTCCACCAACCCATTCATGCAGCAGGGTACTATCTCAACCCCAAGTTCTTATCTCATAGCTTCACAAATGCTAATGGGGAGGTTATGGAGGGCCTATCCACATGCATTGGGAAGATGACATCTACAAATGCGGTGAGAGACCTCATCATTTAGAGTTGAAAGATTATAAGGCAGCTAGGAGGAGGTTGTTTTCTTCGCATTTCGCTGTACAAGGAAGAGACACCCAAACACCAAGTAAGAAAAAGTGAAGCCTTATATCTTGCAAGTTGTTAATTACAATTATTAATAGAATATTGTTTGTTTACAAGAACTTGAATATCTTATTTGCAGGTTCTTGGTAGGAAGATTGGGGTGGAAATACCCCAAATTTGCAAAGGCTAGCCCTTTGAATTTTGTCTCAACCTTGTAGTGCTTCTGGTTGTGAGCGACTAGAGTTTTTTTTATGCCATTCACACAAAGAAACATAATAAGTTGACTCAACAATGCCTCAATGATCTTTTTTTTTTGTGAAAAACAACCTTCGGCTTCGCACAAGAAAGGTGCAAGACCTACCAGATGAACTTATTGATTTGGACGAGATTGATCCCTACAATGATTGGATTGTGCAAGATGATGAGGACCATGAGGCCTTCGTGTTTACAGAGGATGAGATTGTTGATTTCGAGAGGCAAGCTATGGAGGATGTGGTTGCAACAGAAGCAAGGGAGATTGGATTGGATGACCTTGATATGGTGGAGGAGGCATCACTGCCATATACCAATAGGGTGGAGCCACAAGCACAGTCTTCTATGCCAAGCACAGAGCCACAATCGAGTGCGAGGAGGACCATACCTTCTACCCCCCAATTTTTCACTAGGTTGGGGAAGAGGAAATTGTAATTGCCTGGATATGAAATTTATGATGATGATTTTCAAAGACAATCATCATAAATTCATAATAGTTATCAATCAATAGCTAGCTATTGTATCCAGTATCCATTATCCGGCTTTGCGTGATTATGCCATTCTGTAATCCATATGTATTCAAGAATCAAATGTAATAAAAAACACTTCCTCATGGTTTTTTAAACTCATTTGATACATTTTGTAATTGAATTTTGCAAAAAAAAAAGTGTTTTTATAAGAAATTTTAGTACTTTTTAAGTTATCAAGTTTTTGCCGAGTTTTTGCTAAGTCAAAAATTTTGGGCATGCCGAGTACTCTCTGAGTCTAAGTCTGCAAACTATGGTTCAGCCAATACAAGAAATCACAACTAGCAAGGGATCAAAGGTGCCTTTGTGGTCTCCAATTAGACCATAGCAAATGAAACATGGCACAGAGCTCATAAAAACTGCATGGCAAAGTAATGCAAGCACAGCCAGATCATGGATATATAAAGTGGCAACAAAGCTACTTCCAGCATGGCATATAGAATAGACAAACCAATACCTATGTTTAATGCCAGCATGGCATTCCAACAAGAAAAGACAGCAGCTACTGCCAGCATAGAGGGCACTTGATTGGCACAGGCAACACAAGGGGAAAAGCCAGTAAAATTGAAGAGCATGGCAACAAGCAGAATATAGTATGAGGCTCGGCCATATATAATGCTGCATGGTAATCAAAAGTAGAGCACATATAATGTGTGGAGCCAACGTGAGAAACATTTGTTATCAGCATGGCATCCCAATTACATTGCTTGTAAAGGCTGTGTAGCACAACAAAAGGAGCCAGCACAAATGCAAATCTTATGCAAATGTCAAATGCCATCAAAAAGTAGTGTGACATGCCATTTGTGTACTGGCACAGCAATAAGTCAGCAGTCCAAATACAAGTATGGTGTATAGTAAGGCAAGCCAGTGCCAAACAATGAATAGAGCATCAAATGCTGTATGAAATGAAAGAAAGCTAGCATTGGAAAAGAATGAGCCTGCAGCCTGTATAGAAAGAAAGGTTGCACAACATATAATAAAGAAACATCAAAGAAAATCAGCAGACATTCATGACCTTTATAGGCATTGCTAGATAACATGGCATATCAAGCTCCTACCCAGGCATTTAGGTAGGCACAAGCAATCAAGAAACAAAAGCCAGCAAACAATGGTATGGCGCACATGCATAAATTCCAACATGGCAAGATTCAACCATTCATAAAAGACATTCATGAAGGAAAGAGCTGTGTGGGAATAATAATGATGGGTGCAACCATATAAGATTCAACGTAGGCATAAAAGAATAGAAAGTTCCACAGCCTGCAGATAGTAAAAATGCCAGCATATCGAGATTAGAAGCAGCTGCGTAGAAGTTGTCAAAGCTACAGCAGGCAATGATTATCAAGCAAAGGATAGAAACTATCAGCAAAGTGAAAAGAAATAGCAACATGAAACACAGCAACTGTCATATCAAAATGTATCCTATGGCTGCTGCAATCCCTGAAATGATTTCTCAGAAGTGTCAGGCTGAGATTGCAAGGGTCGTCCAACTACAAACTCATCTAATGGTCGGTGAAACTCTAAAAATGCATTTCTGTTTGTGTTAGACTAAAGATGCATCAGCCCTTGATTGAAATTCATCCACAGTGCTCCCAGGTTCAAGGAAATGTGTTGAAAGTCATATCACTGGTTGAAGATGATGAGGTGGCAAGGTGAGCCCATTAAATATTTAGATAAGGGGAGATTTCTTTTACTCCACGTGAGCTCATTCATTTTATGAAAGAATGATATAATCATGAGCTATTTTTTATCTCAAAGATGGACCTATGATTTTCTAAGGCTCATGTCTTAAACTAAAAAAAGGAGCTCATGACTTTTATAAAGCAGCCCTTGTTTTTGAAACATTAGATCGTGTAACATTGTAAAAGGAGTTGGCACAAGTGAAGTAAAGTGAAATGTACGAAGAAGATGGATGAGTAAAATAGAATAAGAACTTATAATATAATATGCCGTGTGCCCTAATATCAAAAACTCATGAAAACAAAAGAAAAGAACAAGTGGGAAGGAATAAAGGAAAAAGATGGCAGAAAGAGACCAAGGGTTTGAAGCAATAAACAGGCATAAAGAATAACAGTTTCAGCATTTAACACTCCATTCAGGCTGTTAGGAATGGCAGTCAGCACAACAGTAATGGGTACTTGCAGTGGTGGCATTATATGAAAATGGTTTTTTTAAAGCTTTTCATGCAAGATTGCTTGCTGTCATGGGCCATTCATTGCCTGCATTTTTTGGGGTTTTTTGTTAGTTTTGTTTTGTCTAAATAAGAGCTCTAAGTCCATTTCTAACTTAGATCCTAGGTTACCGGATTTGTACCCACAGGCCTCGAACCTAGTTCGGGTGCGAACCCGGTACGGGTTCGCCTGTGGGTACGCGCTGGGTACGCACAGGGTTCGCCCGGGTGCACGCAAGTGCCCGTGGGTACGCGGACCCGGGGGTACCAGCCGCGTACCCGGGCGAACCCCTGAGAACCCACGGCCCAGCACTTAAAAAGTGGGCCCAAAAGTGAAAAAAAAAACAATTTTTTAATTTCTATTTTGCCTCTAAACCCTAAAACGACCCAATATGAGGCCTTTCAACACTAAAACATTTCATTTTTACCTCTCATTTTGCTCTCTCCATATTTTGTGTCCATCTTAGCATTTTGAAAGGGAGGTGATTGCATTTGAAGGAGATCGATTGTGGAGTGGCAAATAGCTTCTACAAAGGAGATTTAAGTGTTCAAGGTATGCATTTAAACCCTATTCTTCAATCTTTTGATGAATTTTTTTAAGTTTCTTAGTTTTTGATGAATTTTTTCAAGTTTGTGAATAAGTTTTTCAAATATATATTTTTTTTTCATTTTTTTTAGAGATTGCAACAATGGCCAGTAGTCAAAGTTCAGTGGGTGGGGATGGAAGCCAAAAGTTCAAAATTGATAAAGGATCTCCTTTATGGAGACATACCACACGAATTTCACAAATTCCTGGAGGTGGGGGGTTTGTTTGGAAGTGTAATTTTTGCAATGTACAATATAATAGCTCCTACTACCGAGTGAAACTTCATTTTATGGGCCCTGGTGGTAAAGGGATTAATATGTGTGTGGGCCCAGATAAGAAGGGGTTTTCTGCTGTACAAATAGCAGCATTTATAAAAGAACAAGAAGATGCTGACAATTCCATTGCAAGAGGAAAACAAACTAGTTATAGTTCCGGAAAGAAAAAAACAACATTACCCACTCATCAGATAGTTAGGCCCTCTAGACATCCCTTCTTGTCTATACCCTCTACGGAAGAAGAAGATGAAGAACCAGAAACCACCACCCGCAAGAGAGGTCCATTAGAGAAGGCATTTAAAATGGAGGCAAGAGATATTGCTGAAGAAAAAATTGCACGTTGCCTCTATGCCAATGGTCTTCCATTCAACTTGGTGAGATCACCATATTGGAAGGACATGGTGTCAGCAATAAATAGTGCACCTCCTGATTTCACAAGTCCTGGGTATGAAAAGGTGCGTACCACCTTATTGCAAAAAGAGAAGAAATATGTAGAGGCCCAACTAAAACCAATTAGAGATTCTTGGGTTGAAACAGGTGTATCTATTGTTTCCGATGGATGGAAAGATTGCAAAAACCGTCCATTGATTAATGTTATTGCAGTGTCCCCCAAGGGGGCAATGTTTTTGAGGGCGGTTGACTGTGAAGGGGAAGTGAAAGATGCAGTGTTCATTTCCAGGATTCTCATTGACTCCATAGAGATGGTGGGTAGTGAAAATGTTGTCCAAGTAGTTACGGACAATGCAAAAGTTTGCAGGGCTGCAGGTGCTTTGGTAGAGGCCAGATATGAGCACATCTTTTGGACACCGTGCACTGTACACTCCCTCAATTTGGTGATGCAAGCAATTGGCACCCAAATAGAGTGGGTGAAAGAAATATACCAGGAGTCTGAGGAGATCCAGATGTTTGTGACAAACCACCATATGTCACAAGCAATTTTCAGAACTTTTTCAACATTGGAATTGTTGAAGGTAAATTTTAAAATTTAATTTATTTAGTTTCATTTATCATTTATGTCATGTTTTACATAATTGAATAAAATAATTTTTTGCATTATTTACATATTTTAAATGTGTTATTAACTTACTATTAACATGTTCTTAGGTTGCCGAGACCCGGTTTGCATCTCACACAATTGTTCTGAGACGACTTGTGAAGGTGAAAGATGCATTGAGTCAAATGGTTATTAGCAACCAATGGAGTATATGGAAGCAATCAAATTCAGAGAGGGCCCAAAAAGTCAAGGCATTGATCTTGAATGACGATTGGTGGGATCGTGTGAATTATGTATTGGAATTCACCGAACCTATCATGTCTATGCTTCGGTTTGCTGATACAGATGAACCATGCTTGGGGGATGTCTATGATAGCATGGACACAATGTTGGAAAAAATAAAAATAGAAATACAAAAAAAAGAGAATGATCCTGAAGACACCTTGTACAAAAGGGTGGAAGCAATTGTTCTTCATCGTTGGAACAAGATGACAACTCCATTGCACCTCCTTGCATATGCCCTATCTCCGAGGTACTATACCACTGAAAGTGCTTTCTATCCCAGGGAGAATACCGCCATATAGAGATGCTGAAGTTGCTAATGGGTATAAGACGGCATTTAGTAGAATGTTCAGTGATCCAGAAGTGCATGCAAGTGTCATGAGAGAATTTGGAATGTTTGTCACAGGAAAATCAAAAAATCATACCGCTTCTGTTGCTAGAGACCAATACAAAATGGATGGTCTTACATGGTGGTACCTCCATGGTCAAGATTATATGTACCTCCAACCTCTTGCAATCAAGATCCTCTCACAAGTAAGTTTTTTTTTTTTTTGCCACTTGTATTGTAAAATTTAACACTTAACATTCTTGAATTTATCTTGCATTTTTTTATTTTATTTTTAATTTTGTTGGTTTTCTCTCCAGGTTGCAAGCTCTTCTGCCGCTGAACGGAATTGGAGTACATACTCCTTTATCCACTCAGTGAAGCGTAACCGGTTGGCTGCAAAAAGAGCTGAAGACTTAGTGTATATTCATTCCAATTTGCGTCTTCTGTCACGTAAGGATCCTCAATACAGGCAGGGGGCAGCGAGGCTTTGGGATGTAGCACCCGAGTCTACTGACTTGGATGCAACCATTCAGGATCTTGCTAGAGCCACTATGGATGATGTGGGTGATATTGATGACATATCACATGGTGTTGGATCCGCTTTGGGTTCAAATGATGATGATTTTGAAGTTGAAACCACTCAAAATCCAAGTCATGATGATTCTGACAATCCTTTTGATGATTGATGAGCACATGAACAATGAACATTGAATCATGTTTCAATGTTTCATGAACTACATTTTGTAATTCAGTAATTTTATTTGAATATTTTTCAACTATCAATTGGCATTTAATATTTATCTTTGGCATTTGGCATTGATCAATGATCAAGTATCATACTATGAAATGATTTAGTTTTACAATTCTCTATATTTCTCTTATTTTTTTGTATATATAATACATATATATAGATTTATAATATATTAAATTATTAATATATATATATATATACACACGTACCCATACGTACCCAAACCCCTAAAAAAATTTTGCCTGTACCCACGTACCGGGTTCTCGTACCCGAACCCGTCCCCGAACCCGAACCGGTAACTTAGCTTAGATCGTATTAGAAATGCCCATGCTATGTGAGCTCTACAACTTTATATATATTCTCAGCGCTTTTCATTTTCAGTTAGCCTTCGTGTGTCAAGAGATGTTATAGTCTTTCTACAAATTTGCAATCATGTTGAATCAAGTGATCAATAAAAAGTTGTGATTATTTCTATCCTACTTCATGTTGTTCATGAGCTAATGTTTTATTTGTTTTGTAGATGCTTAAGTTCTAAATCTGTAGACTATTGATGTGCAATTCTAAGAGAGAAAGGTTAATGTTTATCCAATGAATAGCTTCTTAAAGTTCTTTACTCAAATTAGCTTTCATTTTTGTATTTTCTTTTAGTACTCTCTTTCCATTTTCCCTTACAAAGTGAAGTTGTGAGAGCTAATTGAAAATCTATAAGGAGCTGACCTTATGATCCTAGAGATCATCCTATGAGTCAAGTCCCACATTCACAAACTTCCCATTTTTGATATCCATGAGAGAATAGATTTGAACTGAGAATAAATCTGGAAAACAACATGGAAAATGGGCACAAAAACAATGTTCATACTTTGTCTTTTAAAAACCAAAGCAAGGATCTAGGACAAGAGCCCCCAACAAGGTCAAGGAATGGTGCCTCTCACAAGGTTTGGGGACAATGCTCCAACCACATACCCTATAGTGATATAGGCCAAGGTTGAGGAGTGGAGCCCACATTGCCAAGCACAAATTAAGGCCTTTGAGACCACACAAACCTTTATGGCACATGCCATTTTTCATATACAATTCAAAAACCCTCTAAAATTTTAAATCACACAAATATGCCTAATATGGGTTGGATTTACTAAAAAAGGCAAAAAAATTGTGTTTTTACAACACCTCTGCCACATTTTCATATTTACCTACAGTTTAGCATGTCTGTAGTAGACTTACGAAGAACTCATGGTGAATCTACACAGCAAACTCATGGAAACTCAACCCTACAAATCCAAAAGTTCAAGGTTGAATTACTCAACACAAAAAATATCCTTGCAAGTATTAACCAATTGCTCACAAGTACTCGCACTCAGTGAGTTTGTAATCTATGTTTTAAACAACATTCAAAGGTGTTTCCTAGAGCAATTGCATTTTTAAAAGAACGCCTAACACTTACTCCATTGGCAATCACTTCTTCCACCTCATAATCAATCACTTGAAGAACTCATGCTACTCATCTTTATTTGTTAAGAAAAAGGAACAACAAATTGAAAAGAAAGTAAATAGCAAAAAGAATACCTAGAACCTTTGAAAAACAAATTAAAAAAACAATTTCCATTTCAGTCATGGCCATTGCAGGTTACTTGGAAATAAGTGGTTCACACACACATCGACAAATGTTAGCAATGATTGATTTTTCCTTCCTCACAGCTGCACATGCAAAATGCAAGTTGATTGTAGTAATTGTGTGTTGCAAACGGTTGGTTGAGTTGAATATAGGGAGGATTCAGGGTTTGATAAGCATTGAGAGGGGGCCACCCACATCTCTTTTTTTATTTTTTTCTTTTTTAATTTTCACTAATTTTCTTAAAACAAATTTGGCTATGTTCAAACATCCCCAAGAATTAGGATTTCCAAAATGGCCATTTCAAAGACACTGTTAATTTTTTAGATCAGACATGAACAGTAAGCAAGAAATAAACTTAGAACAGAGAACACAGAATTTATCCTGGGAAAACCCTCCTACTCGAGGGGGAAAAACACAGCAACATTTGTACTAATAAAAGATCAAATACAACAGTGCTAAACTAGCACTTGAGAATCAGCCAAGTTAGGCAGAGTACAAAATATGACCCAGCACTGAAGTAGTGCAAACTTATGAGCAATTGTAATCCTCCTTCTGAGTAGCGAACCTTCTTCTTGAGCAAGGAATGGCAAATGACTTGAATGTGTGTGAATGAGAACCATCCTCCCTCTATTTATACAAATCCACCCAATATAATTCTTGCTTTGTGATGTGGCCGACCCAGCAAAATATATGATTAATTTTAACTAGACTTTCTCTAGAGCCGACCCAGCTTTTGGCTTACCTCCCGAAGCTACCAAAACATCAACACTCCCTCTTAGCTAGGGAGGTATAGCAAAGTCTTTCTTGAGTCCCACTCAAGGGTATCATGTCTTGTCATGGACTCTCTCAACATGACGTCCACAATGTCTACACCCAATTGTGGGAATCACAACTCAGTCTCAGAGATGTGATCTATACAAGGGCTTTAACCTCATCTTTCTCCATCTCAGAGAAATATACACTACAAGGGCTTTCACCTTACACTACAAGGGCTTTCACCTCATATTTCTCTGTCTCAGAGAAATATACACTACAAGGGCTTTCACCTCATATTTCTCTGTCTCAAAGAAATATACACTACAAGGTCTTTCACCTCATATTTCTCTGTCTCAGAGAAATATACGCTACAAGGGCTTTCACCTCATATTTCTCTGTCTCAGAGAAATATATGCTATGACAGATCAATCTGTTGTTCTGTCCATTCTCCTGACATAGGGAGAATATCTTGATGATGTTGTGACTCCCTCTGGAGCTGGATTGCTTTCCTCAGCACCATTTCTGATCCTACCATACTTAACCTGATTTGAGTAGATTCTTCAGAACTACTCTCTCCACCACTGCGAGAACCCTGCCTCGGCTTCCTTCACTAAGCTAATCCATCCTTTCGATACAAAACCTTCCATGCTACTTGATCGGGTTCAAGCTACTCGACTTCTCATCCAAGTGCCACCACAAACACCTTTTCGCACCTTTTGCAGTACTAACTCCCAATTGAACTCAGCTCCAAGACCCTGCATCAACCTCCTAACCTCCTTGTCCAAGGTTGCATGCAATGCTTGCCTCAATGGAACAGTTTCCATCACACACTACCAGCACTATTCCCAACAGCACCTCCAACTGACTTGCGAGAGTCCAACCCTCCTTTCTTCACTCCAGGACTTAATCCTCCTCAACCTCATCTTAGATCACCCTATTTTGAATAGGTTTGCAATGCTACCAATGTCAAAACAAGATTGACTGACTTGTGCAATTCCAATCTCTACAGCTGCTGATCCACTTGCTCTATTCCGTGAATCCCTAGGTACTCAGCCTCTTCATTCCCACCTCCAAAATGGTTCTACTGCAAACTCACCTGAGTCTGTCTTGGTGCCTTCCAAAGACACCCCTTTCAGCATTACTTCACCCACACTGAGCAGCCCTAAACTCGGTTGTGTTTCTTCTGCATGCCTATTATATTGTCTCTTGGCAACATCCTTCTTCCAGAACTCAATGTCTAACTCAACTTCTGTTTTGAACATATACTGTGGTTCTGGAAGCTTCTTCCCATAGGAAATTTAGCAACCTATGATCATGGATCATAGCCTTCGCTGCCTCTATCCAACTTCAACATATTCTACCCCTTTTGTGTTTTTTTTTTTTTTCGATTTCACCGTGGTATGAACTTATACCATCCCAGATACAATGCAGAGATATTCTTTACAATCATTTTGAACACAACTGATTATTCTATCTAAACATTATCTCCCTCCATATATAAATTAGACGAAAAGTTACATAAATTATAATTCAGTTCTCAAAATCTTTTCTTGTAATGCATTGACAATATCAGACCGGAGTTGCTTACAGTTCAAGATGTCAAAATGCTTGACATTTTCAGTTTGTTATACACACATGATATAAATTCATTCACAGGAAAACTGGAAATAAAGATTGCACAATCTAAACATCTAATTACATCTCCGGCATAACAGCATTGCAATCAATATTGATCTGACATAAGAGCCACCCAGAAATCAACAATGATCTTAATGCAAATATTCTAACCTTACAATGGAGTTCGTACCAGCTCCTCTGCCTTCAGTAGTTTGTAAGTTCCAAATACAAATTAATGCCCATCTTCAATACACATAAATGTATATGAGAGGCCTTGCAACTGCAGACACTACACTGAAGTCTGTAGACTCTTCAAAACCACTACTTCACCATACGTGTGGAGAAATCACTCCCATGAGGAAAATGTCTCTGATTGCGATGTGACAACTATGAATTCTCCAGACTTCTTCAATGAGTAACCATCAGAAGTAGAACAGCGACGGCTCCCGAAAATAGCAGTGACTTAGCAGCGACTCCTTTTTGTATGCAATCGATAGAGAATCTGAAGCGATTCATTCGGCTCCAACAAGTCGGGTTCATGTCAAGCTTTATTTTCTGTTAGGATCCTTTCTAATCTTGAACGCTCTCTTTAATAGAGCATAGTAGCAGTCAACTCCCATCAATCATACAATTAAGTTTTAATACCCAAGCTTCATTACGGCAGAAGAAAGAGAACGGCTTCTTTGTTCCAAATTGACGGCTCTATGAAGGAAACGCAACAATATATTATAGTTGTTAAAATCGAGCTCTTGACCGGCTACTCCACGTCACCATAGACTGCCAAAACAGAGTCGATGCCACGATGGTCTCTTTCCACGGCAATTTGTCTTCAAGGATTTGCACCACACAAGCACACAGCTCCCGACTCATTCAACATTCATAAATAGGCATGAAATATCATATGGTTTGGCATATTCTACACCCATTCAACAAGGCACGCAACTGCTAAAGAATTCCCAGAGATAGCTCGTATTGGCCTCTTACCACGGTTTCTTTGAAGAAATGGCTCCTATAATTCGATGCCTCCTAACATGTCAAAAATCTGACTCCTTCATTTAGTCGTCTCCTCATTCAAGGCTTCAACAAATTCTCCAACCTCAAAGTCCCGCTTTTTTTTTTTTTTGCTTAGTCAAATCTGATCAGATTTCTTGAACCTCTCTGATACCATGTTAATTTTTAGATCAGACATGAACAGTAGCAAGAAATAAACTCGAATAGAGAACAGAATTTATTCTCGGGAAAATCCTCCTACTCGAGGGAGAAAAACCCAACAACATTTGTACTAATAAAAGATCAAATACAACAATGCTAAACTAGCACTTGAGAATCAACCAAGTTAGGCAGAGTACAAAATATGACCCAACACTGAAGTAGTGCAAACTTATGAGCAATTGTAATCCTCCTTCTGAGCAGCGAACCTTCTTCTTGAGCAAGGAATGGCGAATGACTTGAATGTGTGTGAATGAGAAGCATCCTCTCTATTTATAAAAATCCACCCAATATAATTCTTGCTTGTGATGTGGCCGACCCAGCAAAATATATGATTAATTTTAACTAGACTTTCTCTAGAGCCGACCCAACTTTTGGCTTACCTCCCGAAGCTACCAAAACATCAACAGACACAACCCCAAATATCTCAGGGACAAGGGACTCCAATTGAGTCCAAATTTGTGACTTCCTACTCGCATTTTGAGAGATCCCGTCTTGATGAAAAAATCAGCACATACTAGAGCAAAACGAGCATATCACCGTTGAGTCCAGAATGGCCAAAAACCCTAGGAACACCTATCAAATCACTCAAAATCTGAGAAGTTTAAAAAAAGCAAAAAAAAACTAATAGTTGGGAATTCAAGTACAGAATCTATACGCCCTTGCTGCCATTATTGCTCTTCCTCTGCACAAGTACAGGTCTCGAGAACAATTCTACTTTTTTCAGAACGGACATATCACCATTGAGTCCAGAATGGCCAAAAACCCTAGGAACACCTATCAAATTGCTCAAATCTGAGAAGTTGAAAAAAAAGAAAAGAATTAATAGCTGGAAATTCAAGCACATAATCTATACGCCCTTGCTGCCAGTATTGCTCTTCCTCTACACAGGTAGAGGTCTCGAGAACAATTCTATTTTTTTCAAAAGAAATTACAAAATTAAAAATCAAAAACCAAAAAAAAGGTTTTAAGCCTAGCATAGGGTATGGCTTGTACCCTAAGCAAACCTAAAATCACCTCAATAAGCTGACTACTCCACATGGCCCCCACAAAGTTTCTCCTACCACTTATTTCTTACCAACAAGTAAAAGAACTCTGACAACTTGTTACCATTTTACTTTGACAACTTGTTACCACCAGCACTAAAGTCTATCAAAGACCAATCTTCTACTCGACTGTTCATCCCAACAACTAGATGACGAAATCATCACCCACAAAATATTCCACATTCACTGAGCATATTTTGGGACCTCTAAAAGAATATACTAGCCTTTTTCTGACTATCAAGGAATATACCAATATTAGAGAGCATATTCCATGTAAAGAGGGGAATATATCGACAATAAGAGCATATGTTGCTACTAACGTCAACCTTGTACTATCAACCTTGACCCCCAAGCCCTAATCTTGCCTAGAGGAGCTTTTCTCTTTTTTCTTTTTCTTTTTTTTTGGGGGGGGGGCATAACTTGGGCACATGGTGTCGAAATCGGGCAAAGGAGATATTATCAAAAAGTTGGTTCCATATACTTTTCAATGGTGTAGGTCTAATCATCAAATTCTGTTGTTGGTACAATTTATCGCCTGTTGAGTCAAATCATCAGTTTTGGCTTCTGAGCTCACAACTTTTCCTATATCTCCAGTTTTCATGATTCTTCCGACATTGGAAAGGTATTTCAAAGCTCTTCAAATTTATCAATGCACTTTTTCTTAAACCTGCCCTAGGTACATTTATTCATTTTTTTGTGATTTCATATTCTGCTAAATTACTTAGACATCTTGGCACCTGGAAATGATCTATTTGCATGAGTGACTTCATTTGATCTACTTTACATGCCTTAAGGTTATCGATCTCTGATTTTATTTGAGGAGGTATCATGGATTTTTTTCATCCTTCTATGGTCATCCTAGAAAAAGATAATTATGAGTTAGCGAAACGACATCCAAACACATCTTAGGTGGCTTGATCTTTTACCTTATCTTTATGGACTCATACTTGAACCAAACACACCAAAGAGTAGATCAGCTTGCGGTAACATCATTGACCATGTTGTAAAATTGAGTTGTTCTAGTGTTGATCCTAACACTATGTGTGTTGTATTGCACATTGATTGTCCCCACACACATTGGACAAGACTTTGGGAGATCCATGGAGACCCTCATATCTCTCCATTCCCAAAGGAAATTGCTACATATTGTCTCATTTCCTTTGAAGAAGCAGATTGTATACCCTTTTGATGATGATACTTTAGAAGAGATTGAGTATATCATAGGTCTTGCATGTTTCGATGGTTCAGAGACTTCTCTTCTTGTTTCCACTCCTCACATCGAGACCTAATCTCCATCTTACGTTGTTCTTGATCAAACTAGTATCACCGCATCCATGGCCCCTATTGATTCAATGCAGCAAGACATTCATCACCTTCTAGACATAGCTACTTGGGATTTGTATCTTGCATACATATCATCCTTATTTGTGGGGGTCTCAAATTGTAGATTTGGAAGATTATTTTGAGGACTTTCATCTCCTCTTTCATGACAACCGCATCAATGTTGTTAGCCCACCATCATCATTATCTTTGGAGCTTGTTCTACATTAGTCTTCACAAGATTCTAGATTGACATCATCTCATTCCGACATGTGGACATTTGAGTATTTTTCAAAGACACACATCATTTGGATTTGGATTCCCTATTCATCCATCTTATGGGAATGGTTTCTCCAATCACTAGTGGATATGTTTTTTCCTACGAGAGAAATGTTGCTTACAGGCAATGGATCATGTTGGTTCAAGTTTTGTACCCAAGGTCACTCTATACAACCCTTGTTTTTTCAGATGTATGTCCATTTATTTTATTCATGTGTTTTGATTTCAAAAAATACATAATTAGATAGGAAAACAGCAATATGACCCTCACAATGCAAGAAATTTAATCCCTTGTTTCAAAAAAGTTGACCTTATTTGCATGTTTTCCAAGAAAATAAACCAAAAAGAAAACCTGAGATCTAATGAAAATAGCAGATACTTAGTAAATTTTCTAGAAAAATAGTTATGAGATCTATGTAGAAGGCTGAACCAACTTTCCAATGCCGCAAGAATCATGAAATCCGAGATTTGAGGCAAAATTTATGAGTCTCTCAATGAAAACAACTTGATCTAACTTCAAAGGCTTGTAAAACTCACCAACAGCAAAATTTGGAAAAATTACCAACACCACTGGATCAAGCTTGGAACCATCTTTCCAACAATATATGGTTTGCGAAAATCGGAGTCAAGACAACCAAGTTATACCCAATTTTGTAAAAGTCCAATTTGACCTATAGGGAAAACTAAGGGCTAAAAGAGGGTCAACTCCCAATCTTATGTGCGATCAATTGCTAGATGCTAGAGTTGGACCCCTAGCCCCCAGTTGTTTATAGGATCAAGGCAATAGCTAGCGCTACGAATCGACAATGGGCGGAGGAACGTCAAAGGGCAGGATAGGGGCAGCAAATATCGACGGCACCACTCTGAATTGAGCGCCCACTTCTATCGTCATGGAGTGGCTAGTCCCCCCCCAAACAAGAAGGGCTAAACCTTTCACCCACCAAAAAAAAACTGCAAGTCAAGAATTTAAAAAATAAAATGTTGCCAAGAAATTCATAAACTTCGTCGCTGCAAAAAAATTACTCACTGAAAAAATGATGCCAACTGACAAATTTTCATAGCAAGGAGCCATATGCCCATACAAATCTTGTACAGACCATACAACCTGGTACGAACCCGTGCAATTGTAAGGATTTTGTACATGAGTACATATTTTTTACCTCGATTTATGTGCCCAAAAAATTGCCCAAAATTTCACCTTCTCAAATTTTGGCGAATGAATAATTATTCTGTAGGTTTTTGGATGTTTTAGATGCAATAGCGAGGTTCGTTTTGCTCCAAGATGCACCGAGTTTTTGCTCAATGCCGGATCTCTCATAATTTGAATAGAAGGCTACATATTCGGGGCTCTAATACTATGTTGGAGTTGATAGTGAACCCCATAGCTCTCAAAAATCACTTGCAAGCAATTACCTATCATAATTGAGAGAAAAAACATGATAGATTTGCTCAACAACCTGAGAATTGTATTGATGCAATAGACTGAATTAATAATTACAATGAATGATGAATCCTTATGAAAAGGAAAAAAACAAAACCTAGATCAAACCCTAGGTGAGGATTAAATTAGATCATGACAAATATCCTCACCCTATGCTATAAGACAGCATGACCTAAAAAAACTCAATCTAATAACAAATAAGCATTTCCTAAGTACACCTTAACTGCATAAAGTAAAAAGAATTATTAGGTGACCTTCGACACTGGGTTTGGAGCTGCGGAGGCACATCCCATGTAATATAGCTCCAACCTTTATCATCATCCCATACACACTACTATAATGGACTGCACCTAATAATAATCATAAAATCAAATAAAGAGCGAATGAACAGCTTAGGCAGCATTGGACACAAAATAAAATAAAATAAATATTATTATGGATGTACAATAATGACCAAAATAGGCCAATGGGACTGAACTACATCGAAAAGGGGTTACTGTCAAAAAAGAACAGCCTAACAAGGGAGTATCACTGCAAACTTAAAAAAGGATTCAACAAGAATGTAATAACAGATAAAACAACAGCGCGTCTTTAAAAGCTGAGAAAAGTTAGTAGCTGCCGGTTTGCTTTAGATAAAGAATCTAAAGGTCACATTCAGATATGCTAATAAAGCAGGCCGTTGAGAGAAAGGTAAGTCACTTCCTGTCATCGTAAGATCTGAGAAAAGGCAAAATAAATACCTACTGACTGCCAAAGAATATCCTCCAGCAATTGAGAAAGGCTGATGGGGTTTTAGTAACTTCATGCATGAATTAGGCTTATGGAGCATAGGGAACCCTCACAAAATCTGATGTTTGGATCTTCAATACAATACAATCCATTGGTCACAAAGGAAGAATAAAAGTGCAAATGTCTAAAATATATTTGATCATCGATGAAGACAGTTTGCAGTTTGCTATGCCAGTGCTCATAATGGAATCATGAGGCTGTTAGAAGAAAGGTGAGTCGCTCCCTCACATCGAAAGATCTGAGAAAAAGCAAAGTAAATATCTACTGACTGCTAAAGAATATCCTCCAGCAAATTAACAAGGCTGATGAGGCTTTAGTGACCTCATGCATAAATTAGGCTGATGGGGCATAGGGAACCCTGATAAAATCTGGTATCAGAATCTTCAACGCAATACAATCCAATGGTCAAAAAGTTAAGTATAAAAGTGCAAATGTCAAAACAATATTTGAACATCAAGGAAGACAGTAAGTGCTGGCCCTTTGCAGTTTACTCTACCAGTGCTCATAATGGAATCAAACGAGGAGGTAAATGGAGTAACTTGTCACTAGAGAACTCTGAAGCAAGCAACATCTGAGTTCCCTTCTTGATATACAAAGATAAACATATCTAGTCAGGGTATCTTAAAAACAAATATGGACCCCTTGCCATACAAACCTCTTAGAGAACTCTGAAGCGAGCAGCATCTGAGTTCCCTTCTTGATATACAAAGATAAACATATCTAGTTAGAGTATCTTAAAAACAAATATCCCTTGCCATGCAAACCTCTTAGAGGACAATAACATGTCCTTATCCCATAGTAAAATTAGCAACCAAAAGAAGTGTTTCTCTGTCTGCAGCTCCTGTAATGAGTAGTGAATTTAAGTCATGCTTATAATATATTTCTACAAGATAGCTGTTATCAATTCATTAGTTCACATATGGTTTACCAGATGACCTAGAATAGGTGTGTTTCATGTATTGAACTCGAAAATTTGTTTGAACATGTCATTTTACATTGGTCCGCACATGTTTGTTTAATATTTAAACAAGTAGTCCCAACTATGCCATTCATTCCTGTAAGCAGTGTTATCAAGGAAAATGCGAAACAAACTTTACTTTCCTTCTCACCCAAATGTAACAAGCATCAAACACACACACAAACTCTTAGGACAAACATCTGGTAAAATTCTGTAAATAAATAAATAGCAAACAAACAACAAATATACACAGCAAACTACAAATCATATCACAGGAACAATCAGAAAGCAAAGATTTTGATTCAAAATTTATTTTACAGCAGCAAATGTCCATAAAAAGGTGCAGAGGGCTACATCAAGACATTAAAAGGTCCCTGCTTCTTATTCTGTGGACTAGTTCTTTAAGAAGTATGTGCCATCCATCTCTGGTGATGATTTGTGTGGTACATATCCCATTCCATTACAGTCATATGAGTCACCACACATCAAAAAACACGTTGCAGTTTCCAAATAACGAACATATTACAGCAACTCATCCCTATGGCAATCTCAAAACATGCCCAAAATATCTGAGATTCCCACTGAGATGATTCTGTTGGCTTTCAATACTTCTCTGCATCAAAAATGTTCTTAGTCATGTCTTCGTGCATAATCATGCTTCTAGTGAGCATTCTGTCCATCCCTCAATAACTCTCTACCATGCACTCTAGGGAAGAATATCAACCTACAACAGAATAAGAGAATCAATACTTCCATGGCAAAGGATCCCATGCCAACCCAGATAACAAGCGTCCATTTCCAATTCCAAATCATTCTCTTCAGCCAAGGTAGCTCAGAGTTCAGATATAACTCTGCACTATAGATTTCCGGTATGCCTGCTCCTGGAGGAAACTCAGCTCGACGTTCTAGAGTCACTCTTAGACAAGCGGTAGGAATAATTTTTTCAGTAAATTCTGTCATGTCTAAATGTCGTGTCTGTGATTCTGAAGCAAAACCAAGAAGAAAGGATGTACTCCATAAGAGAGTCTCTGCAAAACGAATGGGAAAACTCTTGAATCGCAGCATACATGGATGACTTGAGGTTCCTAAAATCTTGCCTTCAGCTGAGAGAAACTCCAACTTGACCTAACAAATTACAGGAATTATGAAACTTGTGAGATTATAAGCCAAGGACAATAAGATTGAGGGAAAATGAAGATAGCTATATTCCTTATCAAGGCTTAACATAAGCAATAATTACTAGCTGAATTCACAATCGGATTAAACTCTTCTTTCTAGTATAAAATCCTGTCCAAACCCCGAACAATAAACAAAAAATATGTTTTGGATAGCAAACTTGAGGTACAGTAATGGGAAAATCTCTGATGAGATATGAATGACAATTTTGAGTTTGATAAGTGACATAGATCTCATAGTGCATTCACAAATCCTAAAGAGGAATGAGAAGAGAGGATATGTGTATTTTGTGCCACAGGAGCAGTTGAAATAGAGAAACATGTAATCATAGAACCCCAACTTACAATGACATTCTGATCAAAAGTATGCAGACCACAAATGTGGATTTTATGTCATTACTAATTGAAGAGATGAGAATAAAACAACTTAGAGAGTTTGAGATCCAAATAAACAGGAGGAGAACTACAATTCATATGAAAGCGGCATTGTCTTAAACCTCAACACTTCTTGGTAGTTAACACAGTTATAACATCAGTGGTCCAAAAGTCCACAGGACCTCGTGGACATAGTTGGAATCATTTAATTTCATAATTAAGAAGCACAAAATCGGTGATGAACTACATATGATAATTTAGATTTATGATTGGGAAGTACAAATTTCATTGCTGCTATTAACTAGGCCTTGGTTGCTTAACAAAGTGACTTCAAAAATTCATCTAGGATTCATTGAAGTTGTAGAAAATAGCAGCCTTGGTTCAGTAGCTAGGTGAACCCACTCGTCAGGGTTTCGCACAAAGCTACATTTGAAATAAAAGTTATGCCCTAAAAACATGTAAAATAAGTCACAAGGCTCGGTCTTTAACATATGACTATTTTGTTACCAACAGACACAGTCCAACTATAGAGCAATTAAAGGTCATTCAGAGGAAGCCATCATTGAATAAAGCTTTAGTATCGTCAAGAATTTACCTGGAAGATTCCAAGCTTTATATTATAGTCGGACTCCGGAAGTGTCAATTCAACAGCAACCTCTAACCTGTGATTGGCTGGAATCAAGCGAGTAGGTACAACATTTTTCTGGTACCTGTCCTTTATACTGCTATGATTAACCTCCAAATTTGATGTTGCAGAACAAGATTGAAGAGATACAAATGCAACTGGGTGAGGCTTAGTATAATCGAAATACAAAGCTTCTTTCATGTGAACCGGTACCTCAACCAAGCTATGCATGACAAAGAAACCCAAGGCAAAGGCTGCAAGTATTAGCAGTAAAAGCACGCAAAACACATACCAAGACAAAATGCAGCCCCACCCAATTCTTTTGATTCTTCTCCCAACAAAGGGCTGCAGATGGGAGGGCTCTTGAAGTGCAGTATCAATCAGAGATGACATTTTTTCTTTAACACTTAAAAGAGTTGAAGGAAGATGGTAACCTTGGCGCATCAAACAACTGGGCAAAGACAATACACGCAGCATAAACCACACTTGAAATCCAACAGCCTGAATAACTATGTCGGCCAACCAAAACACAAAAGAGCTAGATTCTCTACCTGTAGAGGATTGCTCTGGCATTGAATCAGCTACAGTTATAGTTTCATCTCTACATATATCTTTATCTCCATCCCTTAAAGATGACAGCACTGTTTCGTCTTCGTCTTCCCCTCCTGCAACTGGTTCAACATCTATTACCTCTCTCTTTTTATCTTTAACTGATCCAACACAATTCGATGAAATCTGGCTATTGGTGCTGTCAGTCCCCAGTGGAAAACCATTGTTTTCCCATGATAACCTGGAAACATTCATCTTCCTCCTCCTCAAAGAATTATTTGAACGAAATCGGGGCTCGGTTGGTTGTTTGTCTGAGGAGGGCTCTGCCTCGTCCACAACACTGCTTTTCTCACAAAAAAAATCCTCCGAGTCCACATAACCCTCTGGATTTTTGTCTGCCATTTTTCCCGCTTGCTAAGAACACTTACACAGCACAAGACATTTTGATAGAAAGAAAACCAGTTCAAATGCTTTTACTTATGCTTCTGCCTGTGCGTAACCATTAACGGTATTCAATCTGAGCCCTTCAGTCTTTTCCGCTCTATAAAACAGGTCTGCCCTCTTGCGTCTTTCCCTTAACGTGTGTGTTGCTGTAAATTTTGGCCCTCTCCTTGCCAATGGTATTTGGTAGCAACGGCCCGAACGAATTTTCCTGCCTAGAAATGTCTCGCAACAATTGGTTAATGGGCAATTTGTGGATTACTCTTTCGAAACGCTTAATTGAAGAGGACAATGTTCACCAAGCCTACAAATGCCTTGACCTTTCTGCTTCGCTGCTCGCTCTAGAATGTAATGGACCAAGTGCCACGTAGTGGCTAGTACTTTGCTTTATAGTATTTTAAATTTAATAAAAACTAGCTACTGCACTTTAGGTGTGCAATGGGTTATGCCGAATAATTGTATGTCGTAATAATGTCAAAGTGATTTCCATTGAATTTGCTATGGATACACTACTTAAAAATCTAAATCATCATTAATATCTAAAAAAACATTTTACATATTCAATTTGTCTTATTATATTTATTTAAATTTGTAATATACAATTCTTATAATTCATTTCTCTATAAATTGAAAATCTAACTAATTTTGAGTGGAAAGCTTGAGTGCGAGGAATATAGGGATTTGAATTTGCTTAGGTCTTCCATAGAAGAAGGTATTCATTTATCTCTGAATTTCCTGAAAATTTATACACAACAAATTCATTTAGTGCATATCCTCCAATCATTTTTGACAACTTTTGCTAGCATTCTCCCTTATTGTTTGCCAAGATGCCTCAAACAAATGTCATCTGTTGGTCAACCTATGAATTGACTGATTAGGCTGAACACATATTTGTCACATTTGCAGAAACAATTTTATTGCTTTGTGATGAACCAGGGTTGCGTTGATCAAAATGGAAGTCTACTCATGCATTTATTCTTAGGTCTATGGTTTTTGTGTTTTTCATTAAGAACCGCTAAAGATGAAATAGAAAACTAGAAATTACATTTTTTTCAGCTTGAAAATCAACAGATTAAACAAGTTCAATTGACTTCCATGGTGCAACAAATGATACCATCGATCGCATATTTTAGCTCAAGCTTTTTCAAATAGGTATAAAATTATTAATTATTATTAAATATTTAATTTTTTATTATTAATATTTCTATTTTACAATTTTTTTGTAAAATATTGAATAAGTTTTTTTAAAACAATTTAAATAATATTTTATGAAACTTCTGGAGTGTATGATATCATACATAATCAAAATCGATAAATAAATATATATATATAGGTTTCATTTTATTTTATTTTTTAATATTCTATGTGTAGTATGCCTTAACCCCTTGATTTATTTATATATTGAATAAAAGCCAAAAAATCACTATAAAATATCTCACCAATATTATCGGATGTGTAAAGGACCTCACTTAATATTAGTTATATAAAATAAAACTTTTGTGAGCAATACGTTACTAAAAAAATCTCTAATGATGGCATTGTCGAGTATAAGACATTAAAAATCTCTAATGACCACATTATCGAGCATAATACATTAATTACAATTAGCATGATTGATAAACAACAATAGCAATAATCCTACGTTAGTAGCCCTTTAGTATTTGCTTCATGCCACATAGATTCCCAGAGAGTCTAAGTGTTGTGCAGACTACCCTCGCAAGACACATGCTTCAAATAGGCGATGCATGCATATTAATTCAGGGAGGATTTCAAGGGAGATAATAGCCCAATCAGGTCTCTCCACAGTGCTAGCTTTCAAGATGGTTGTGAAATTTTCGAAGAAGCTGGTAGACCCATTTGCTTTCTCCACATTCCCTCCTCAATATGGCTCTATCTCTCTTGAAGACACCTCTCACATGACATATTACATCTCCATGCCTATCTCATCCACCACTACCCAATTTATCACTACTGTTAGTCATGCCATCCCTACATCTACTACCCCATCCCATGCCATGGGTATCCCTCATTTTACATCTCTATCCACCTCCATGCATACAATTATCTTTCTTTTTCTATGCCTCTTCCTCACCAAATCACCTCTTACATCCTTCGTCCTTCTCATACCCACTCTAATACACACCAAAGTGGCCTTCAATCCTCCCTTGATACTCTTCAATATTCTGATCTCGATACTTTAATTTATAGGATGGATCAAGTAGAGAAAAGAGTGGATGCAAGACCTAATTAGCAAGATAATGAGGAATTCAAATAAATTGGATTTGACAGTAAGAAATTTTTTAGATAACAATTTACCAAGATTTTCTATAAAATCTATATAAACTTAATAGAATCACTAAAACGTATATGTATCAAACTTTAAATATATATGAATTAAATTACCAAATAACCACCATATATCCTTCGAACGAGTAAATTCAACAATTTATTCCTTATAGTAATTACTTGTACAAAATTTTTGACAATGAAGTCAGTAGCGCAGAAGAAATCAACACATATTGGAATGCTCTCTGGTGATCTAGAAATTGTTTATAATTATAAATTTAGTTGAATCCTGATATAAATATCATAATTGTAAACTTAATTCCCTATTTCCCTCCAAATGACACAAGAATTCACTTCACCTCCTCACCATGTAGCACAAATCTTATGTCAAGCTATAGCCATACTTCCTTTACATGCCTGCCTAAATCAATCTCACTTATAAAATGTAGCCATCATATGCCTCCTTCAAGTAAATCGTCCACTTTTCCATTGACCTCAATCTAGCTGCACCCCAGTTCTTTTTTGATGTTTCTCTCTTTCGTGATTTATCTAACATTGTTAATGTCATCCCACCTATCGACTACTGCATAGATGTGTAAGAGAAGGAGATAATTTCCAACATTATTCATATCCAACCGAAATAAGTGTTCTACAACATGTTTTTCTACCTCTACATTTGCATAGGTTCTCAATGAACTTGGGAGAGACACCCACAGAGCAGGATTTGGTTTTAACAACATTCTTTTAATAAATTATTGTGCCTCAATTGGGTGACTAGCACTAACAACTAGTTCAATCATTTAGTAATTGTGGTCTACTGTAGGGGTGATTTTGTATAACTAGTCTATGCAATGAAAGTATAGCATGCCATCATTTACTAGGCCTACATGGTAGCAAGCAGATGGCACTCCAACAAAAGTAACATGGTTTGGGTTTGTTCCAGACTGTTATTTAAATAAAATGAATGGCCTCTTTATCATATCAATGGATGGCACATCCAGTAACTATTGCATTCCAGAAAGCCACATTTCTTTTTGGCATTCTCTAAATAGTTCTATGGCTTCATAAAAGACCCTTTTTGCACAAAATTCCTGTTATCATCTCATTTGAAGTCACTACATTTGGTTATGGATTTTTCATAAAGAGCTCTTCCAAACCTCATCAAGAAATCCATTTTGTGCAAATCCAACAATTGTCACATTGCATGAGACTACATTCCATTCAGGCATTTTCTGAAAAAACTTTAAGGCCTCTTTAACATCACCATTCTTTGCATAAGCAACAATCATAGAAGTCCATGAGATTACATTCCATTTAGCCATAATGTGAAATAACTTCAGGGCTTTCTCAAAGTTCCCATTTTGTGCAAAGCCCAAAATCATTGTATTGTTGAAACCATGTTGTGTTCTGGGATTTTCTGAAAGAAGTTCATAGCCTCTTCAAAATTTCCATTATGAACAAGAAACCCAATCATTGCAATCCACAAGACAACATTTCTTTTAGGTATTTTCCAAAAAAGCTCCAAAGCTTTATATCAACAAGTCCATTCTGCGTATACCCTACAATCATCGAACTTCATAACACATCTCTTTCAAAAATGCTCTTGAAACAGTTCTATGACTTTAACAACACACCCATTTAGTGCATATCCTGATCATTGTGTTAAACAAAATAACATTTCATATAGGCATTTTGTCTTGAACATATATAATGCATTCTCTACGCTTCCAATTGAAACCCACCTCTGATTATTCAGCACGGTGACGATTGGCAAGCAACAAAAACTTATGTGCTTTGTACAACTTTGACGTAGGAGTGTTCTTAATTCCACTTAATGATGCCTTAGAGGAGAAAAAGGTCGGCGATCTTCCATTTGATTTAGCAGTAAACTTGACTTCTCCTTCTGAATCGACAGCTTGATTCACATTTGGAGTCCCTGCATCATTTCTAGCGGCATCTTTAAGAAAATCAAAAGTCTCTCGATTACTGGTAGATTCCTTTTGGTCCAGCTTCCTTGATGTTATTTTTGAAGGTTTTCGGAGCTTCCTTGGGCCGTTTTTTCAAATTTTGCACCGAATTTCCACTTTTGGGAAAGAAACTTTCTAGAAATAAATGTGAATTGTGTTCTTCGAGCCTCCTTGGGTTTAAACTTCGCCTGGGCAAATATGGAGCTATTTCTTTTGGAAATTCCTCAAATGAATCTGAATTTAGATCTTTGAGCTTCCTAGGGTTTGAGCTTAGCCTCTGCAAATGTAGTGATGTCTCTTGTAAAAGAGTTCTCAGACAAATTTACCCCTGTTTCTTGTGAAATCTCCTGAAATGAGCATTTATTTTGATCTTCAAGCTTCAGTCTTCTTGCTCGGTTAAACTTTAAAGATTCTGAGGATTCTCAAGGCAAATTTTGGGATTCCTCAAAAACGAGCCTGGTTTTAGCTATGCTTGTGAAAATGTCCCCAGTGGGAGCCGTGATCACAAATGTAGCACGATTTCTTTTGACATTGCAGCTCTCCTTGTCGCACAATCCTGCTAAATTTGGAGAAACTGGGGCATTTTTGGTAGAAAGACCGGCTGAATTTGTAGAAATTGGAGCATTTTTGGTAGAATTCGTACGGTGGCGGAGGAAAGAAAAACCAACGGAAAAGCAAAAATAGAACTGACATCAAAAAAGTAAACGATAAAAATGCACGAAAAAAATTGGACGGGTGAAATGATTTTTATAGTCTCCCGAGGAGTTCTAGTCATTGATAGCCAAAAATAGGTTGGCTCTTTTCAAATTGGATACACCTTGGGCTTAAAGAAATGTAAGTTTTGTTAATGTGAATAAAACTAGTAATTGCACCTTTGTGTGCAATGGGTACGCTGAAGATTTGATGGAGATCAATATTTGAATTGCTGGTATTGTATTTGAAGCATAGAAATTTTAAAATGTGACGTGTCATTTTTATAAAGTATGGGAAGTTACGCATGTATGTCTTATTGTAATTGCAATTTTATAAAATTTGCATAGTTTATTTAAGGAATGTACAAAAACGCACAAAATTTTGAAGAAATATTTACTATATAATGCATAAGCTTTGTAAAGAAAATATATTCAGTTTAACATTTGAAGATAATCAGATCTGTACTATTCAATCTTTGAAAATAGCTCTGGCAACCATTGCATTTACAACTTCAGCAACACCTGGCATGCATTTAATAGTAAATAATATTTTCTTTGTGTTGCGCCAATCCCTTAAGCGCTTGGAAATCAGTTATTTGATGTAGATTGAAGTCAATGCTGATAATGCAACACCCATCTATAATATGGGAATGTAGTCAGCTGATATGCTCCAATAACTTCTGCACTCAAAATAGCTCTGTCAACCATTGCATTTACAGCTTCAACTGCTCAACCTATTTCTGCAATTCTACAAGTGACAATGGTGATACGCTTGCTCTACAAATGACAATAGTTTGTTATCCTAACCTTAGGTACTGAAACCTGCAAGTGCCAGCCCTCAAAATCTTCTGGTAGATTCAAGTTCAACAACAATGACCTCCAATGTCTAGTTTCCCAAGAAGAGAAACTGCAAGACATTTCCAAAAATAACTCCACACTGAAACCATCGGTATTCATCCTTTCAAAAATTGCAGCAGTGCCTAAACAGTATTACCAACATTTACATCCCATGAAATAATAATTGATCTGAAAAAATTCCTTTTTGCACTGTTCAAACTCAAGGAATTATGTTTCAATTCTACCAAGCAATATCACAAATGATAAGTAATATGAAATTTACTCTGTTTTCCAGTTTATCTAAACCCAAAAATGAGATTCCAGCATTACGTTTTAGATTGGATAGGGCCAGACAGAGAAAGAAGTGAAGAAAACAGTAATGGTCATGGTACTGAAGATTGTTAATTTCTGGATTTTTGATTCCATTTCCTATGCTCTCTAACATCCTGATGATGGATCACTGAGTGTGATCCGAAACGTTGATGAAAAAAGCTCTAACACAATCAAAAATCCAGAAATTAACAATCTTCAGCACTATGGATTGTGGAAATCTAATAGCATTAATGGTCATGGTAGCTGCAGGACAGTGGCTGAAGCACTCCATCATCCTGGAAAGATGTGAAGGATAAGCTATGCACCATGCAAAGATTACCAATTTACCAGTGACCATAGGGGTTTGCAGAGAGGCACCTGAAAAGCAAGAAAGGCAGATCCAAGAAACCTCTCGGAAGGAATCCAATCATCTGCAATGGAAGCAAGCTCCTTTTGATGCGAGGAGCATGGGAATGTGCTTTTTCTATTAATAAATAAGAGGTGGTTTTGCCAGCCTATAACCGAGAAAATGATTTGGTGGTATGAATGTATAGCAGCTGCTTGTTTTTTCGAGAATTCAAATAAATATGATATGCTTTTGATCCTTCTCTACGCGGCTTTTTGTCTCTGCAGATAATAATCTCACACATGAATGCTATCTATTTAGATTTATGAAAGAAATATCTACAAAAGAATCTTGAGTGTCTAAATTTCTGTAAGAAATATGCAGTGCTCACCTTGCTATGCCTATGACATGCAAGCTAGCCATCGTCACTTCTCAAGAAATGTAGCGGCAAGAGCCATGCAGGTACATATCCTTGCCATGTGACTGCAAACATTCTTTCCGACAACCTAAATTCCAAATGAAATAGTATTTTTAAATTTTCTTGATTATTCCTGCCAGGCTCACCCACGAATTCCATTATTTCTTTTAGTTTCCTAGATTGAAGTTGAAGTTGAAAAATCTCTGCAAATGACTTACCTCAATGAAGAGGACTGCCAGACACCATCACTATTTTGGGGGGGATTGCATTGAATCAATTTTAACTCAAAATAATAAACACATATCGCTACACCTGTTTCAATCTATTCACAATACAAAAAAAGTAGATCTAAGAAGTGGCAAACGACTCACCAGATTCGGCACAAAATGTGTCCTGTCAATGATGCCAATGAGAAAAGCTGTGCAAAATTTGAAACCCTAGGTGCCACCGCGTTTTTCTGTAGACCAGGGCAAATGAAAACAACGCAAACGAAACCAGGGAAAATGAGCTATGCACAAAGATATTTTTTTGATGTCACCTCCAATCATCATAAATGCCTCGACACCCTACTCCCATTTAACCGAATCCTATGGAAATAAATGCATCGCCAAGACTACAGAAAGCAATGGACGAGCATGATCTATCGAATGGTAGTCCATTCTTTCTTATGCAATTGTAACCGTTGATAGGCCAAATGGGTTTGGCAAACTCCATTGAGGGAACGGCGTAATACACCAACTCCCATCCACACCACATTAAATGTGCGAACAAGATAGAAGGCAAAACGAGAAGAAATAATGAACGATCAAGATATATTTTGGATGGTCTTGCATCAGTATAATAACCATCGATAGAGAAAATGGATTGGCAATCTTCATTGAGGGAACGCCTTCGACGTAATTAAATGTTAATTTTTATTAAAATTATACAAATAATTATCATTATAATGTAAATTGTATGATAATGTGTGCCTACATTCTAACTTAATGTAAAAGGTAGTTACATGTACTTATATTAATATTAAAAATTATTAATTTTATCTTCATTATATTATATAAAAATCAATTATATATTAAAATTTTAAATATTATAAAGATATTATAAATATATTAAAAAAAAAAAACGATAGTATAATATAATTAAAAGAAAAAAATATAATTATATAAATATAAAATTTATCTAATAATTATGTTACATAATATATGTATAATACACTATAGATTTAATATACCATATTAAATAATATTTATTGATTATATAATATAAATTTTAAAAATAATTTTATATTAAATAAAATATAAATAAAATGAAATGATTATATAGTATAAGTATATGAAAGAATTAAATAATAATTATTTAAACATAAAATTTATATAATAGTTTTGTTAAATAACAATATGTATGTTATAATTTATGTAAAATATAAAAAAATAAATCTATTAATTGTGATAAATAATAATAATAATTTATTACTAGACTAACTTGTTCCTCTTCCATTTCATCATTACATTCAATCTCATTTATATTATTTACAATACAATAAGAAGTTTATTATCCTTTTATTTTTCTTATCTATCTAATTATTTATCTATCTAGATAGATATTTCAATATAGCATCTCAAAATATTATAATTATACATAAAAATTTAAAACACAACAAAATAAACATACAAACATATAATATTTAATATTAATAAATTAATAAATTTTTTAAAATAAAATTAATAAATTAATAATTTTTTGAAAATAAAATTAAAACTTACATAAAAAAATAAAAATTACTTAAAAATTACATATAAACGGTAAAGGTGATTGTTATGGGTCAAATGGCACGGGCGGCAACGACCAGCAAATTCTTAAAAATCTTGCATTACACATGGTTGGTAGCATATTTGAGTGACAAGTGGTTCACAGTACCATCAAACGTGTTGGCAAAGAAATTATGCATTTTAATTAGAAATTCTGATATAAAAAAAGAACTAAAATACATGAAAAAAGAACGAGGAAATTTGAATTTTTTCGTAAATTGCTAGTTTAAAATAGGGATAAAAAACTCCGACGGCGAAAAAAAAATGGATCGCATTAAATTTTAAATAAATTTTCGTCAAATAGACTCAAAAGATAAAAATATACACAATTTCACCCTGTAAAAAGAACAATGAGGATAATTTAGTTCATACAAAGAAAAATGATACTACAAAATCTTAAATTGTAAATTAAAATCTACCAAATATGTTTGGAAAATGAAATAAAATATAATAAATTTGGTTTCTTAAATATAAGCAAAATAATACTTCTGTTTTGGGAAAAATAGGCAAATAATAGTTTTGTTTTTGGAAAAATAGGCAAAATAATAGTTCATTTTCACTTTTCCTGAAAATCTGTCAATAACACACAAAACTTCTTAGCCAATCATATTGACAAGAAATAATTTTTATAATTTATAAAATTAAATATTTTGCAAGTTCACTTTATAAAATTGAATTTTATACTTTTTCAAAAAAAATTATTGTTTTTGATTGGTTGAAAGCTAACTTATTAATAACTAATTAACTAAGAAAAACAAAACTCATTGCAAAGTATTGCCTATAGCAAGTACTAATAAGATGGAGTTCTACCAACAATCCTTTTCCAAATCTTGAGATTGGTTTCATATTTTTTGATGAAAATTTATTGATTATCGAGAAATTTTATGTTTTTAGGAATCTCTTGGCCTTTCGAGTTTGTTAGACCAAGTTTTGATAATGTATAAGTTATATATTTGTTTCAAAAATGTAAGTATTTTTTATGTTTATTATTTTTGGGTGTCTTCCACAGCATCATATTATGAGTTGGATAAACTTTTTGAGATTTCTTTTAGACTAATAATTTATATTATAATAAAATATTTTATTATAGTTTAGAACATTTGTTGTTTGTTAATAAATTCAAGAGATTTGATCTTATTAACATCAACAAATAAGATATTGTTATTTGTGCTAGATGAATTGTCAAAACTTGTGAAGGTAATGAAGCTTAGAAAATTATGTTGAGGAATTGCATCACCTCTTGCTTGTCATATAGGTGTTCTATCTAGAATGGCCTTTAGATTTAATTATCTTCCCATTGCTCCAATGCCCATGAAATCAATGGCACTTTTGTTGTCAAAAGTATATGGAAAGCTTAGGAGTCTATCAAACCATGGCTACTCATAAATGGAGATGGATTTCATAATGGTTTATCCATTAATTGGCATTCCATTTGATGGTGTCCCATCGTCTTATTTCAAGACAAATACTTACAATTGCCTCTTGGATTCATTCCTTCAAATTCTCTAAAATGGAATCAACCATATCAACCATATCTCCAAGGCCAACTTCACATGGCTTCCTTGACCTCAAGCCAAATAGGAGTACAACTTATGCTAAGTTGACTTTCCAACCTACCAAGTTATAATTGATGTTGTCCCTTCTCTATATATGCACAAAATCTATATGCACTTTCTTTCATCCTAGTAGAATGATTAGAAGTGGTATATCAATTAACCCTTCTATAATTACATTCTAAAGGAAGGTATAGGTTTCTTTCACCTCACCTACCCATGATTCAAAAGTTGAACAATAAATGGTCCCTTCAATCCCTTGATGTAATCTAGGCTAAAAGATTTATAAACTATTTGGAAAACTATTATGGAGCCTAAAATTGATTAATTTGTCTGGTGTCTACTATACCAAGTCTTTTCAATTGGAACTTGTTTGATGCATCTTGGTATTTCCAATCCAAGATGTCCTTTTTGTGGGACCTAAAACACTTATTCACCTTTTCTAGTATTATGCTCATACTAAGGATGCATGGTGTTAGACGCATGACTTTTTTTGAGCCTTAAGGCCTTAATTGTTCACTTGGCACAATGTCATTTTGGGAGATGGGGCTACATTTCTTGTTGTGTTTTACTAGTTGTAGCATACCTTTAGGTCAGAGATTATTTTCTACATTTGGAAAGATAGAAATTCAATTTTTTTCTAATTCTACTATGAATATTATTTTTGCTATTAACTAATATGAATCATTGATTATCTTTAATACACTCTAGTTGGTCCAAGTTCAAGCTAGCAAGATTGTATTGGAGCTTCATCATCTCTAGACTTTGTTGGACCATTGAAATAATACAATATGAATAATGACTAGTGTGCCACCTCCACCAACCTATACTAGATTCCCTCACCAAGACAAGTAATATAGCTACTCAAAGTCCTCATTTTGTCATCAAGAAAATTGTTGGAGAGCCACAACTCTACCTCCTCCACCACCTACAAGAAATATATTGTAGGTGGACCCCTCCACCTCCTTAGTTATTATGTTGTCAAAGAGGGTAGTTTTAAGCTCCTTATCACTCCTCCACACCTTCTCAACAGTGCATATGGACCCCTTGTCATGCCCACTTTTTACATGACTAAATATTGACACAACCACCAAAATTTTACCACATACAACTCAAGACCAGATTACATTTAAGGAATATCCTTTGTGTATCTAATTAATGTCATCTTAAGCGATCCACACTTAGTGGGAGAAACAAAATAGCATAAGATGGTCGAGGGAAAACTCTTCTTCACACACATAATGGAAGAAACCCATTCGATTTAGGTGACTAAATAGGGCATTTGATCGAGACAACAAAAATATAAAAAACCTTAAATTTAGTAATGATTTAAAAATTGGGTTCTATTATAAATACTTAGCAGATATAGGAAGGTCAACTATTTAACAAGTATTGATAATTTAGTATCATAAAATAATATTTGTGTTGCTTACACATTTATCCTTCTCTTATTTACATAGCCCATATAGTTGTACATAAAACAAGAACTGAGTTTTTTTATATTAATGTGTCGTAGAAAAAGGACCCTTTGCTTGAAATGAGAATAATTCATGATAAATTGGACTTAACGAGGTCTTAATCTAGTGTTGTGAGGAATTTTATGCGTCCACACTAGGTCTTGGACCCTTGCAAATCAAATAACATGCTTTTAACAACGTCTTGTAAAGGTGTTGTAAAGTCTTGTAAAGGACTTTCACGCTTTTCTAGACTTAATAAACCTATTACTCCCTAATTCAACATTATTAAATATGTTTAATAACATTATCACATTAATCTAGAAGGTTCTTAACTTAAATTTAATGTTAAACTAGTGTTGTAATGTGTCTTGCACATTCACATTGGTTCTTGTGCCTTCCTAGGCCGTGTGGACCTCATTTTAGTGTTGTAAAATGTACTTAATCACACTTTCACATTGAATTTTGTGTCCCAAGCCCTATTTTACATTCACATCATCACTAATAGTCCCATATTAATCCATATTGTGCATCCTGAGGCTTAATTTGATCAAACACCTGACAAGGTTGCATTTTAGACCTTATTTCCTTATTCCTTGGCATCTGAGCTATCAAAATAGCCCTTGTGGGACCCATTCACCATGCATGGCTAATCAATCCCATCCAGGTGGGACCCATTCACCATGTGTGGCGAATGAGTCCCATTTGGCCCCATTTTGACCTTTGAGCAGGAAATAAAGTGAAATTTGAGTTTAATTTTGCTTCATGTCAGCCTGTGATGAGGTATTAATGGGATACTAAGGCACATGTGTGTATAAATATGTAATTTTCTCCTCATTTCACATCTCTTATTCATCTTTTATCTCTCATCATTTCATTCATCCACAAATCTCCATCTCAAATCAAGCAACTAAGGGTTTTATCTTTATAATTCATTAAGAAAGCTTCTAAGGACATTCAAGAGTTGAATCTTCCTCCATTGTTGCAGAAATTTAATATCAACATCATGAAAAAGTAATCAATTCCATTATTTCATGCTTCATTTCATTCTTTCATCATTTTGGTTTAATTACCTAAAAGGGGTTTGACCAAGGCAAACCCCCATGCCCTAACATTCAACATCTCTCTCTTGTCTTGTTTATATGCAGATTTAGATCTTTTGGAAGCTTGGAAATCATTGAAGATCAAGTTACAAGGTTTCTAAAGTCTTCTCCTCTTTGTTTAAGTCAAAATATCAACAAAAAACCACTTACAGGTTCAAAAATTAGAGTTTCAGAAGCCAACACCTATAGGGCATCAAAGTGCAGATCGGAAGCTTTAGAATCCACCTTTGAAAATTTAGAGATTCAAAAGTGGGATCATTCACCATGAGTGGTGAATGAGTCCCACCATAAGGTCAATTTTGAGTTTTCTACATTTTTGAGTACCCTTTTGTCAGAAATGGGTTCTGACACAGTTTACCAGAACTGGGATTGATTCGCCTAGAATGGCGAATGAGTCCCTCCAGGCCTAAAAAACAACATCATCAATATTCCAACATCAATTTTTTGTCCTCATCAAAGTTACAAGTGCACACTTTCAATCTGATTCATTTATGTTGCATCTTTCTATTCATTTGTAGGTGATTTTGTAATACACAATGTGTTTTCAAACAATTTGTTTTCCTTTAGTTTCAATTCATTAGTCAATCAATCTCATTCGTTTATTGCATTCAAGCATTATCTAGGCATATTTCATCCTTATTCTATCCATATTCATTGACTTTGAATGTAACATAAGCATCTTTGGCCCATCTTTCTCCTTTTAGGTGAAAAACCCTAGGAGAGCTAGAAAGCAAGTGAGTGCCAAAAATCTATGCTACATTTGGTGAACCCCCTTTTCAAATACTTCTCTTTTATGATTTGGAGTCCTTCATCATCATAGATCTAGCTTGCATTAAGATTTGCATGATTCATTTGCATGCTAGGTGTTAAATTTTGTATTCATAAAAAGTGCATAATAGGTTGCATTGTTGCATCTTTAATCATTGAAAAGTTCTAAATTTTTGCATTTTTCATTTAGGTCTGCATCATAGCACTCAGAAAGAATCAAAATCAGTCATTTTTTTTTGAAATTTTTGAAAAAAGTCCATACTGGGACTCGTTCACCACCTTGGGCGAATCAATCCCTTCTGACCCCTGAAACAACATTTTACAAACCTCAAAATTTTGTTTTTAGGCTTCTATTTGGTGTCTTAATCTACCTATATCAGTTAGTTGCATTTTTGTATCATGCATTTCATCACATCTAGTCTAAAATAGCTCATTTTATGCATTCTATCATTTCACATTTGCATTTCCAACATTCCATTTTTCAATTTCTTACATAACATAATCAGCAAATTGCTTTGTTGTACATTTGAAAATTGCATTGCACTTTATTTACTTTTGCATAACATGTTCTTTAAATGCGCCTTTGATTTGATTAAACATGGATTTTATAAGCATAACACCCCATCTTATGAATTTGATTTTGATTACAACTATGAGGAACCTTGCATAGACCAAAATATTACATTACCCATTGGTGAGAATGGTAATGTTGACAATCATAACACACATACTTGTTCTTCTCCCGATACCTCTTCTATTAGTGACGAAGGTATCTTGGTGAAGGAAGTTACAAGCATTGTGAGTCTTGATTTTCCATTTTCTTATTCCCCTTTGGATGATGGTAGCAAACAAGATGATGAAAACATAGAAACATTCCTGAATACCCCCTCACCTAATCCCCATAACCATGACAATCAAACTTTTCCATCTCCTAATATCCATCCTCGATGTCAAGAGGATAGGTTGGTATTAGAAGATACCCCTATTAAGAGTCATGAGAATCTTGACAACCCATTTCCTAATGCTCCTCCCATTTGGGATAATCTATTTGAAAACCATAGTGATCCTTCTCTTGATGCCTCCCTCACTTGTGATGAAGCTACTTTACACACTTCAAACTTGGATGAACACATTACAAGCTCTCCTAGTCAGGTAGATAACATAACACAAGAGAATGAGATCTCCAAGACAATGGATATTCAACTAATACCTTCTCCTAATCATCCCCCTCTTGATACTACCATCCATGATCATTCCCCTATTAGCGATGAAGTCATTTTGGAAGAACCTAGCCTTACTTGTCACAAATATGTGGCTTGTTGTTCTCTTAAAAGCTCTCCTTCTAGGGAAAATCTCATGATGCTAGAAAATGACAACCATCATAGATTATCTTCCTTCAATAAACAAGTGGTTCTTGATTTCCCTTCATTAGAGCTACACGAAACCAAGACCGTTGAGGTTATGAATGCGCACGTGTCCATTAGATCC
>VDFB02093612.1:0-10423 GCA_007258455.2 Sequoia sempervirens | reverse complement strand
GATTTTCACATTTTGACAACTTCATTACATTCCTAACACTTCAAGTTCATTTCCGACAAAATTTGAGCAAAAACGGACAACCTGCTATTTTTGGCAGTCTAGCTTCCAGAGCAGATTTCAAGGTCTACATGTTACATTTTCTCGATGCATGTCCTAAGATTCTTTCTCGGGTTTTCGAGACCAAATGATATGACATGCAGCGTGATAACAATCCTCAAGACTTAGCCTTCTGGAGGTCAAATTAGGGTTTGCATGCGCACTTTTTCAACGAGATGTCTGGGTGACATCTTTTTTGTTTTCCAAGAGCTTCGCGACAGTGTAACATGCAAGTGGAACCGGTGACTTTTCTGAAACTTCCTATTTTTAGCCAGTGCTTGCATGTTGAAGATTTTTCTGGGTTTTTCTGGGTTTTTCAAGATTTTTTGGGCAATGTGACATGCGAAATCATCCAGCAGCCGGACGGTCACTTTTCGGGCCACTTTCTATTTTTAGTAGGTACCACTTAAGCAGCGGCTCAGCACTCTAGAACTGCAAACTAATCATCATGCAATTGAAACAAGGTCAAAAGGAGCTTGTTTGAGGAATATGCAGAAAATTAGGGTTTCAAGTTTCAGCACTAAAAATGAGGAATCAAATGACAAAACGTCCAAAACTGAAGTATCCATCATGGTCAGTATCCTTCGGATAGTCTGCTAGCAAAATTTGAAGGCAATCAGAGAACTTGCTATTTTTAGTAAGGTGTTCCAAACGCAGGCTATAAATAGAAAGTTGATCTCAGGCGCCAACGCAGACAGGCAAGTTCATCAACAAGGAGCACACTGTCCAAATTTCAAGTCAAACAGAGCTGAGGAAGCCTCAGAAACGGGCACTTACTATAAATAGTAAGTCACTTCACAAGCAGCTATAAATAGCAGGTCAACACCAATTCTCAGTAGGTACGAGTCAAACGTGTGATGAGGGATCCTTGGCACGAATTTTGAGACAAAAGGAGTTGCAGAGGATGAAGAATCAGATAATTGCTATTTTTAGCAGCACAGGGCAGAGAAATTAGGGTTTCCTAAAATCAAGGGCAGAACACGACATTCACGCAGAAGCAGCATTCAGCTGCGATCACCATGCTCCAGGCATTTAACACATGAAATTTGGAGACTTTCTGAGTAATTTCTATTTTTAGCAGGTTGCTAAAACTAGCAGGTGCAGACAGGCATCAGGCGTCAACAGCACAAGTGAGTCGAAATTCAGAGCAGGGTGAAAATCAGGCTTTCCAAGGTCAAAATTCAGTTGACGGCGCAAAATTTAGAGAACTTTCTAAAAATAGAAACTCAAGGCGAATTAGGGTTGACAGAGGAAAATCAATTTAAATCTGGCAGAAGGCATAAAATTCACTAAAACGGATAAAATTTGGAGTCCAGCATTGAAATCCACCTTGAGAAGCTGGAGCTTGGAAATTTGGCTAAGTCCGAAAATTGAAAGTTGCAAGTGCAAAATGCGCCTAGAAGGATGAAAGGGAGATAAAAAGTTCTAAGGCAAACGAATTTGGAAGTGCACCCCTCTATATGCGCCCTCAATAGGAAAATGGATGATGAAAATTTTGCCTAAGTTACAAACTTGAAGTAGGCATGGTCAAATACGCCCTTGGAGGAAGATTGTTAAAATTTTGTCTAAGGCATCAAGATTTGAAGCACCACCTGTCAAATGCGCCCTTGGAGGAAGATTGTTAAAATTTTGTCTAAGGCATCAAGATTTGAAGCACCACCTGTCAAATGCGCCCCTCTCTGAAAGTGTTGGATGATGAAATTTTTCCTAAGTCATAAAAAAATCGAAAGCTGGAACTTCACACATGGATATGCGCCCTTAAGCTTGGAGTGTTAAAATTGAAACCCCTCACCCTCATTTGCGCCTGGAGAGGAGACAGGTGATTGAAAAGTTTAAGTGATAAAACTGAAAGCTTGCCCTCCAAAATGCGCCTTGGAGATGAAGTCACAAGAAATTTGCCTGAGTCACGAATTGAATGCTCAACACATCATTTGCGCCTGGGGTCAAACTGGAAGCATCATAAGCAAAATGCGCCCTTGAGAAAGAAGTGAAGGTAAAGTTTCACTAAGGCGTAGAAAATGAGAGTTGAACATGCCAAATGCGCCTCTGAATGATGAAAATGAAACCTCCGCCAGTGATTTGCGCCTAAGGCCAAAATGATTAAAAGATCAAAAATGTGAAGACACAAGTGTGAAGTACGCCTAAAGGGAGAAAATTATTTAGAAATAAACTAAGAGGCGTTAAAATTAAAAGCTTATGATATAATATGCGCCCACCTTTAAGAGGAAATGTTAAGTGGGGCGTTTCAAGTTAGACTTTGAAGGCGTTTTGATTTTTATTAAATTAAAAGCACATATTTGCGCATTGAGTTTGAAAGGGGAATATTTAAACTTTCCTAAGGCAAGTATTAAAAGCAAAGTCAAAAGATTGATTTAATAAATTTCCTCTCGGCATGATCAAATGAGGATTCTCTATGGCGTTTGAAATAAAAAAATTAAAGAGGCATCGGAAGAAATTAAAATTTCTCTAGGCGATTAAATGAAAAATTTGCCTAAGTCAGAGAAATTAATTAATTTAATTAATTTAATTATTTTCTTAAGTCAAATTTAAAATTCCCCCTTTAATTTTAACACATGAAATTTTAAAGTTTGGACGATTTTTAATTTATGGGGAATTTGCTTTGGAGTTAATTATGGATGGAAAATAAATTACGCCTAGCCATTTCAAATGGTTGACATCGAATTTTTATTGACGTTGGTGAAATTAATTAAAATGGCATTTGAATTAAATTTTAATAAATTAAATATGCCATTTTAAAAGGCAGTTGAGATTACTTCAAATCGGAGTAAAAATGATTTTTTTTCAATTTTACTGGAGATAACTGGCAGTCAGGAGGGAAGTTTTAAATTTGAATCGAGGAAAGAATCTCCCTAAATAGCAAATTGCTATGACGACTGCAAGACGACTGGAATATTCCCTTTTAAATTTAGCAAATGCGTAAGTCATGATGAAGAAAATAAATGGCATCTGCTAAAATTAGCACCAGCTTTTGGCTATAAAACTCTGAGGATTTTCATTCCCATCTCACAAAATTCGAAGCTCAGATTTATGCTGGTGAATTGAGAGAGGTTGAGTTGTGAGATTTAACATTTTTAAAACTTGGAGTTGCTGAAAGTGTGTGAAGTCGATTTTTCAAGAGATTGAAATTGTTGAAGTCGAAATTGCTTGGAGTGGTTGAGTTGCTGAAATTCAGAGTGGCGAGGTTGTTGCGATTTGAAACGAAGTTTGAAGTGTAAGCTGCCGAGGTTGAGCATTTTTATTTCTCCAAGTTGCTGAGGTAAGTATTTGAAGTTGCTGAGATTTGCTATTTTGCTGAAAGTTGAAATGTGTTTCGAACAAGGAAACCCGGGGACGCGTCCCCTGGGTATTTGCCCCCCGTCCCCGTCCCGGTGCCGTTTCGGGGACAGGAAACGCGTAGGGGACGGCTGACAGCCGTCCCCCAGAAGTCCCCGAATTTCGGGGACGTCCCCGATTGCCAGAAACGTCCCCGAGTGGACAGGGGACTGCCAGGCCGTCCCCTGGACGGATAGGGGACGCCTAGCCGTCCCCCAACCGTCCCGGGGACAGCCAGCCGTCCCCTATTGCCCAGCAGCATATAAAACATAAAAATAAAAGTTTTTTTTAATTTTTTCTTTTTTAAAACATTCCTTTGTGGGCCCCACGCCTTCCCAACCCTAATATGGCCACTTAAAACATTTTTTTACCTTCATTTGATCTCATTTTAACTTGCCAAGATAAAATTGCAGCCAAGAGCAAAAGTGAGAAGAGAAAGAGGAGGGTTTGAAGGAGTTCAAGACAAGATTCACAATGGTGAAGTTGTTCCTCATGAATTAGGGGTTAGTAAAATATTTCAATGCAAAGAATGCAAAGAGTTTGAGAATATTGTTGGAGGAACTTGTGTTAAATCCTAGAGGTGAGCACTGAAAATGTGGTGAAAGTTGTAACCGATAATACAATAGCATATGTGATGGCAAGGAAATTGCATCAAAAGAGGCAACCAAATTTTTTTTGAACCCCCTACATTACTCTTTGCCTTGACCTTCTCTTGAAGGATGGGCAAAATTGATTGAGAGAGACTAGTGGTGAAAGAAATCATGAACATCACCAAATACATCTACAATCACATTTGGGTTCTCAACTGGATGAGAGATCACACTAGAGGCAAAGAGCTTGTGTGAGCAGATTTGATAGAGTTTGCAACTAACTTCCTCACTTTGCAAAGCATGTGTTCTTTGTTAACATCTTTGAAATAGATGTCCGTGTGCCAAGCATGGTTGGATTCACCCTATTCAAAAATGGCCCATTGGGTTGCAAAGACAATTTTTAAATTTTAGATTGTATTCTTCAATTTCATTTTTTTACTTTCTAATTGCAAGATATTGTGTCAGAGTTTGTGATCCATAGATGTTTGTAATTGTGTTTGTTTTTCTGTTAGAACATAGGTTACAATATAACTTATTGTTCTATATTGTTTGTGAGAGTTTCATATTTTGTTAGTTTGAATGGTCATGTTAATTTAAGATTAGTTTCTTAGTTTGGGTGGTGGTTTGTGTAGTTTTAACTTGGTGGTATCTCATGCGAATTTGAAGGGCTTTCAAAAGCATTGAAAGCGACGTAATCAAATCCCACATAATTCAGTTTATTGTTTCTAGTATTGTGCACTCGTGATTTAATTTTGTGTTTATCTTGTGCATTCTAATCCTACTAGTGATATCAAAGGTGGTGGTATATCTATACAATATGATTGGTGATTGTCAAACCCATTGTGAGTCTTGTCTTCATCTATTAATTTGTTTGATAATTCGATTCTATGATGAATATGTCAATATGATTGGTGATTGTTATGATTATCATTACTCATGAATATCTTAAATTTGAAATTTCCCTATATTTTTAAAATTTATCTCTCTCTCTCTCTCTCTCTCTCTCTCTCCATATATATATATATATATATATATATATATATATATATATATATATATATACTATACAGCCGTCCCCCCGTCCCCTAAATCCCCTCAAAATTTTGCCGTCCCCGAAACGCGTCCCGCCGTCCCCCGTCCCCCCGTCCCGGAAACTTGGTGGAACATAGGTTTCGAAGTTAAAAGTTGCTGAAAGCTGAAATCATTTGATTATGCTGGAGGTTGAAATTGTTTGAACTCGAAATTGCTTGAGCTTGAAATTTTCTGAAGTTGCTGAATGTTAGAATCAAATCGGATTTAAATTTGTTGAAGCCTTCGAAGTTGCTGATTTATAACTTTTGAAGTGCTGATTTGAGAATGCTGAAACTTTTCAAAAGTTGCTGATTTATAACTCACGAAAAGCTGATTGGAAATTATTAAAACATGCTGATTTGAACTTAATGATTTATAACTTCAAGCTTGTTGATTTAAATTCTTTGAAGTTCCTGATTTTTTCGAAGAGCTGATTTGAAACTTGACAACTTATAACTTTCGAATTTGCTGATTTAAATTCTTCAAAGTTGCTGATGTATAACTTCCGAAGTTGTCAATTTTAAAGTTGCTGAAACTTGAAATACTTTCCGGAGTTGGGATTGCTGGAGATAAATTTATTTTGGCTACAAGTTTTTGAAGTTCGAAGTTTAAATATACCGAGGTTTGAAGTTGAAGTTGGTTGTTGAAGCTATTAACTCGCACTTATTTTTGCAGCCAACTCCATTCGCCAACCGTCTCTCATAATTTTTATTTTGTTAGAAGTGTAATGTTTGCTTCTTGTTTTGCAGATGGCTGATGGACGAAAGGCAGATGTTGCTGGAACTAGCAAAGCTGGAGGTAAGGTTGGTAACAACGAAGCTAGCAAGGAAAACGCCTCCAGGCAGACGATCATCAAGGGTCTGAAGAAGTCCTTCATTCCAGAATCAAAGATCGTGTCGAAGTTCGGAAACTTGACGGACACCAACCTGGGGCCTTTCAACCTCGAGGCTTTCATGCGCAGAATGTATGGGCAAGGTGGCAACCTTCCGACAAAAGCATCGCGCAATATTGTGAAGAGCGGATTGTACGCAGCAGCAGAGTTCCAACCGGCGGTTCGTTGTCCAGAGCTAATCTTGGAATGTGCCAACTTTTACAACTCAGAAGATCGGACTATTATGTCTCCAGATGGTATGATATTGGCCAACTTCGCTCCTGATGCGATTGGCGAGGCGTCCGGGATCCTGGCTACTGACAATATGTTATATAAATCCAAGGCAAAGGCTAACAAGATGTATTCCACATCCTTTGAAAAATGCATGGAGAGGATAAACACCACTTGGATGAGAAAGCCAAAGCCTCCTGCTGCCAGGTTGCCTAAGCAGATAATCTCAGAAGAGTTGAAACAGGAGTATTGTGATATCATTATGTTGCTCAGCAGGGTTAACGGCAGCCCACAGTCGTTTGTGTTCGAGCCATGGATGTTCTTCTACATCAGCGTGGTGCTTGAAGGGAAGGAGGCAGTGAACTGGGCACAGATGATAAGTGACAATATTGATGAACAGTTCCGGAATTTGAAGAGAACAAGAACATTCTACATGAGCTCGTATGTTATTTACATGCTTGCTCGAATGACAAAGTATAGAGGATTGGCATACCAAGAACCAATTGGCTGCGGTTATAATCAGTTCAAGATTCACGAATCTTGTAGACAGTTGCATCTTACTCACACGGGTGACTTCAAGAGAGTAAATGATGCGTTCACTATGTATATCACAAGGACCCTTCAGCAGAGGTTACAACAGAGGATATCTGAAGAGGCACAAGTGTTAATAGAAGAGTATGGGTTTTGGTTCGTCCAATTCCCAAAGTTCACTTATCTAAGGCTGCCGGGGTATGACTCATATGTCTACAAATTACCTAGGTACCCCACCAACAGGATGATACTGCTTGAGTTGTCTAGGCAACTGGTGGCCTACGACAAAATCATAAGGAGAAAGAAGAAGGGAGGCTTGCATTTTCCCATTGTATTGGGAAACTCACTCGAAGAATGCCCTACTTTACAGGCAGCCAAAGAGGCTGAAGATGAGCTGAAATTCTACAAGTTGACTCTTCATACCAGCCGGCAGGATTTCGATCCTCAAGGTAAGATAGGAACGGTGCAAGGTGAGGAATACAGACACAGAGCTCACCTGGAAGATTTTTGGGCGAATGCTGGAAGTGAGGATGAAATTAGAAGAAGAATGTTTTCAAGGCTGCCTCTCAAGTTAATCAGGGAATGTGAAGTGATCCAAGTGCCAAATCAAGTTGAGGAAGATACCAAGATAACTCATCCGGATTATGAATCAGTAAAGAACACGCCGATTCCACCAGTAGATTGGGCCGAACCGGAGATTACGGATTTAGACACTGTCTATTCCCGTCTTGACCTTTACAAGGGCTTGGGTGGAGGAGCGGGTTCACAGATTAAGGAGGAGGTCAGTTGCCCTCACATATGACCTCATGGGTGATAAAAGGCCACCAGTGTTGGCGAAAAGGAAGAAACAAGTTGCCCGGGTTGTAGAACCACCACCGCAAGAAGAACCTGTTCAGCCGGAACCCCAAGGGTCGGAGGACACAACATCTACTCAGTTGGTGACTCATTCCTCCAGTGTGCGTGAAGTCTCATTGTTTGCAGATCAACGAGCTCAAAGAAACGAAGAACCAGAGGTTGGAGAGGTTAACCAACCAATGCCGAGAGAATTAGATACTCAGAGTGTCAATGATCCTGAAGGTGCCAATAAGCCAGATGAAGGGGAGGAAACGGAGACGGACACCCACTTTGATTTTGCCTTCGAAGAAGAAGACGTTGGGACTCATGAGGGAAGTGATCAAAACGTTGAAATAATCGAGCCCCAACAAAATACTGCTCGAGAAGAGGTTCGGGAAGTAGAAGCAACTGAAGAGCAGCCCCTTATCATTTATGACATTCAACGCAATTGGCTCTCACATGCGATCAGGAGGGACCAGGATGATGATGCTGACCTGGCGGTTGAAATGGAAGAACTTCTAAACAGAACAAGCAAGTCGCCGAAAAGGAAGAGAGCAAGGAAGTATACAAGGATGGAAACTAATGAGGCCGGGTCACGCAGCCTCCATATTGCTGTCCCAAGGGAAGATCATGATTTGAGTGATGCAATGCCAGAAAACTACACAGTCACCACGATTGAGTTGGGACGTCCCTCCGGAGCGCAAGTGGTTGAGGAGGCTGAAAATTCATTCCAGACGTTGAAGGACAGGCTGGTGAAGAAGGAAGGAAAGTACAAAAGATTGAAGAAAGAGCACAAGGCATTGGTAGAGTATGTGCAACATCTCGCACATCCAGTTGCTCAAGAAAATCCAGTGGTAGAGTTTCCGCCTGAGCTACCACGAGAGTCGATCAATGGGCTTGAGGAGATAAGGAGAGTTGTACGAGAAGGAGACACGTGGATAAACGGTGTCCGCACTGAGGCAGAAAAATTCATGACCGATCTTGTCTCAGCGTTTCAGAGTGCATCTGGTATCCTTTCACGCCTAGATGATGTCGAGCAAGCTTGGGGAGACACCCATATTTTTCAAGACAAAACTATCCCTCGCCTTGCTGTCTTGATGCGTGTTCCCACGCAGACTTTGGTGAATGAAGGAGTAATCCAGGCAGGTGACAGGTATGATTTTCGTGGGTGGCATTCAGCGGCATTCACTGGGAAGATTTTTTTTGACACGGCAGCTATGGAGTCCTCTAGGATTAGGAAGGCTATGAGGAATATCCACGAGGGTATCCTCAACACGTTGGAGGCATTGTTCGCCAAGAGGATGGCTCTTGAGGAGATTGAAATTGAAGGATTGAAGGCAAGATTGCAGCCTTTCTTTTCTGAGATGAGGACGTTTTCCCAGCTTGATTTTGAAAACATGACTACGTTTTCAACGATCATTCAGAGCACACAAGATTCTATCGAGGCTTGGGGAAAATCTTGTGAAAAACATGAGCAAATGATGGCCATCTTGGAATATCAGCTAAATCTTACTCCAGCAATTTCCGAAGATGAAGTTGATGAGGTGTTGGCATGATTCATGGTGTACGCGGTCAAAGAGAAAAGCAAGGGAATCCGGGTCATGGACGAGAATCTTCTAGAAGGGTAGTGGGCATTAATTGCTCATAAGTGGTCAGAGGAGGAATCTGCTATTTTGGGAGCATTTATGACACCACTCCTCCACCTTCTGGCAGTTTTTAGGGCAAAACTTGTCTAGGGCTGAGGTGGCTCAATCTGAGCCCTCCATTGTAATTCAATCTGGACCATCCGTTGAGACTGGCCAGCTATATAAGGGGGAGTCCCCCTCATTTGTAATCTAATAGTCAGAATCAGAAGTAGTCAGCATACTGGATTTTGAAGCAGAATAGAGAGTAGATACTTTTGAGTTAGAGTAGTTTTTCATTGCATTGTTGAAGAAGAAGGGGAATTCTCCCTTTGAGAATTTTGTAAGAGATTGTCACAAAAGGCTAATCATAATAAAGCATTTCATTGATGATGAATTCAAACTTTGTTGTGAGTAGTTCGTGAGGTTTCTTCTTCCTTTGACTTCAACTAGGACTTAATTTCATGCTAATAGTTAGATATGGATGCTTATGCTTGATGTAAGTGGGCTTCTCTTATCCATACCACTAACAATCTTGCTGATGGTAAGCTTGTCTTGTGTGGTCAACTGGAACACTTTGCACTTAACTTCGGTCGAAATTCATGTGTAGTTATGCATCGTTGTGATGGTAATTGCATTATTGGATTGTGATTTGAATATCTTTCTTATCCTTTGAAGATTGCACTTGCTTTGTCGAGGCTGTCCAATAGGAGGCTAGACAACGTTTGTTAGAAGTTCATTGAAATTGAGCATAACACCCTTTGCATTTAGGTTAGAATTTAGAATTTAGAAATCTCTGCAGCCATTCAAATTCCGTATACTTTTTGATTAGTTTTAGGAAACTTGCACTCCAAAGCCAAATCATTCGCACAAAATCCCTTTGAAAACAAATATTTGTTGTTCACTGCACGTATCCTGAACAATTGCGTAAGTCCCCTCGTAAGAACACAGCAAAACACATCAACCAAACTGAGCCTATTCGCATTAAAGGAACCTTGGAGTTGAAAGCATGATCTTACTTGCAATCTTAGCATGCTGAATACTTTGTTCAAGAGGGAATAGGGTATCCGTTAGGAAACTTTGTTCCGCTGTTTGGTGCAGTCACGAAAATCACATCAACAGGTTTCCAGCTTCGGGACCCAAAAAGAGGGGTAAAAAGTTAGAATTTTCGAAAACCGGTGTATACCATCGCGATCAGCATCTTTCAAGCTGTCCACCTGTAAAATTTGAAGGCAAATGGAGCA
>VDFB02093611.1:0-21372 GCA_007258455.2 Sequoia sempervirens | reverse complement strand
CATTTCCATGACAAAATCCTGATCCTAATTCATGATATCTTATCGAGATCAGAACTCAAGAAGTTACCTTCACTTGATCCTTACTATAGGTTCAGTTCAGTTCACAACTCGATCTCAACTTCCAATTCTTCATTAGGATTGGGACTAAAAGAAAAACTTTCATTGACTACATCCATTAACTACGACTATTTGGTGAGGACCCGATCCTGATTCTTGAATACGTTGTGGGATCGGACCACAGGTTGACACTAAACTTGAACATCACTATGGATGTTGGTGCCAAGTCAGGACCTGATCTCAACTTCCAATAGAGTTTTTTTTTATGTTGAAAATGGTTAGGTTCTTGGTTCTACCTTGAACCTAAAACTTGAAGATGTTGAACTAACTTGTTGGGTGGGACTTTAGTTTAAATTAATGTTGATATTTAATATGAATGCTTGTGTTAAATTTCTCTTAATGTCTTTTTTTTTCCTAATAATTGTCAGTAGTGTAGGATAATTAACAAATGTCTGACTCAGAGGAGGAATTTCCCACTAAAGGAACATCTAAGGGAGAAAAGGCAAAGAGGTTAAAGCTAGAATAAGTGCCTCTCACAATGAAGTATAAGTTCCAAGGGACCCCAGTACCACCTAAGTTCGGGTTTGATGTGATGAATATCATTGATACACTTATGGGGCACATTGATTTGGATTATTTTCACAAAGATACCTTTTCAGAAGATGCTACCCCTAGGGAAAAGAGGATTTTAGAATCTGGGTTAGCTCATGTCGCTAGTTTTCCTATTGATGTACAATGTCTTGAGTTTATCTTGACTACTACACAAACATACAATCCAACTTAGAGGCTATGCATTGATGTGTAGGGAAATGTAATAATAGATTGAACCCCAGCCATGATCAGATATGTTTTTGATCCTCCTCCTCATCCCAATCTCAATATTATAAATGAGGCTGAGGCACTTCAACTTTGGGCAAAGGATGTGGAAGGGAACAAAAAACTCATCAACAAACAATGGTTGAAGACAGAGAAGAAGTCACTGAAGAAGTTGCCAACTAATCCCAAGAGGTTAGACTTTTCAGAGGATATGGGAGACATGATCACATTACTGGCCAGGGTATTTGGAAAACAAAACTCTCATGTCTTTGAACACTGGATGTTTCCATTCATTCAACTGATTCTAGATGGAAAAAAATTGTTAGATTGGGGGAAAATTATTTAAGATAATATTCATGACCAACTCTTGAAAGTAATAGAAACTAAGACATTATATATGTCTTCATGTCATTTATTGTGCTACAAGGATGGGACAATTTCTTGAATTAAATAGTAAAGGGTCAAGAAATGATGGCCTAGATCAGAATAAGGTCTGGGAATATTATGACCAACTAGAGCTTAAGGACGCAGAGAAACACTTCAAAAGAGTCAACGATGCATTTTTGTATGCTATTATCAATCAGCTCACAGGTGACATTGGTTTCATATTATCAAGAGAGGTTATGGAATTCATTTGAGAGTGGGGATATTGGTTTATTCAATACCCCAAGTCCACTTATTTTAGATTGTTTGGTTATGATGGTCACCCATTGAAACCGCCAAGATGTTGTGGTGATAGATGGGTCTTGATGGAGTTCACTCATCAGGCCTCCGAGGTAAATGCCAATTTTTTTGTATAGCATAAGACTCTTTTTCATTCTTTCCCAATGCAATTGGGGTTTTATTATTTTTCCTCTAATATAATGGATAAAATAGCAACAGAAGAATTTCAGTCCCTGAATTTCCAGCAACATACTTATAGGAAATTCTTTGATCCAAGAAGGAAACTGTATGGGTTGTATGCTTCTCAGTTTAACCATCATCAAACAATTCTCAAGGACTTTTGGGCCAACCTTTAGGATTATTTTGAAGTGAGAAAAAGGGGGTATGAAAGATTAACAATTCCCTAGATGAGAGATTTTGAGGTTAAAATAGATATTTCACAAGGTGCTATTGATGATGGGATCACACTTGATCCTCGATATGAGATGGATAAAGTTGCCACTAAGGATTTAGAACCCATCAATTGGATGGAAAAATAGGAAACTAAGATACATAAAATATCATGGGGAGTGGTGGATAGAAGTTTGAAATGGATTAATCTTTAGTTCAAGCAACCAAGGGGTAAGGATTCAAAGAAAAGAGGTTCTAATAGTGAACCTACATTCTCCACAAAGACAAAAAAATACAAGAGATTGAAGAAAGGTGTTGCAGCAATAGAGGAAGCTACAAAAGATCCTACCTAAGAAAAAGAAGAAGTTTCATTGAAATAGATTGATGATGCTTTGCAAAAAATCAAAAGTCACTTATGAGGAAGTTGTTGTTGGGGTTATTTCTAGACTAGGTGCCACATCTTTGGCTGTTGTACATCTCGGGGAAGAAGGTTCTGAAAAAGGACCTTTTTTCCCTCCACAAACCAAGGATACCACTCCTGTTATTCCATCAACATCAGGAACAACTATTGAAGAGGAGATGCCTCCTGTAATTAATCTAACAGATTCATCTCCTTCCTCAAAATCTGAGAGAACTCCTTCTTAGGAAGGAGAAAGAGTAGAATGGGAGTAATATCTAGAGAGGTTTGAGGAAGAACCTAGGGAAGAAGAAAGTGGATTTGAGCCTGGAAGCTTATATAGTGAGGAATTGGAATTGAATGAATTTTTTACTAAAAAAGAGTAGAAGGAAATAATGGAAAGTGCCTGAAGATTAGTTGTTGAACAGCTGGCTCAAGAAGAAGAAGAGAAAGGAAAGAAAATTGAAGAACTGGCCTGAGAAAAGGAGGTTGTTGAGGCACTAAGGAAATCTAAAGAAGAGGCTCTTGCAAAAGAATTGGAGCTACAAGAAAAGGCTGAACAAGATAAAGCTACAGAGGAAGAACTATGTGCAAAAGAGTTGGAACAAAAGTTGAAAGATGAGGAAGAGGCTACACAAAAAGAGGAAGAAATAAAGAAGATATAAGAGATTAGAGTCTAAAATGAGAGACTGGAGTAGGAATGGTTACAAAAAGAACAGGAGGAATGACAAAAGGCCTCTTCCTAGTAGATTGTTAAGGTGATTTCTTCTATACCTCCATCAATAGCACCTCCCAGTGTTCAACAAGTGACTACTCAACCAAATGCTTGCACTTGGCTCAAAGCTAAATCTGGAAAAGATGCAATAAATGTAGGCTCAACTAGTAGCATGGGATGAAATGGTAGCAGAGATTGACAAAGTGAAACCAAGGAAGAAAAATTGTGCTGTACATTCCATAAAGTTCACTAATGAGGGAGATATGGTAGCATAAATTTCTACACCTATTGTTGATAAAGATGACAAGGAATTGTAGGATGAAGATTATTAGATAAGCATTGTCAATTTGGGAAAACATACAATAAATCAACAAATAAATCTAATTGATATTGTTTCCACCACCACAAAGTCACAGTTAATCAAGGATAAGAAAGATAAAGATGAACTTAATGCTCAAGTTGGAAAAATGAAAGATTTTCTGAAGGAGTTGATTACATTCAATCCTAAGTAGCCAACACCATCAGAGATCCATGTTTTGATGAGTTGCAAAGGAGGTGGATGGGTTGAATGAGATGAAAAAGAAGGCCACCTAGTTTGACAATTGGTTCAATAATTTTAGGTCTAATATGGATAAGTATTTTGATGAAGGTTTTAAACACTATGTTGTAGGCCTTGCCCTAGTAAAAAAAATAGAATAATTTATACAAAAAATGTGGGAAGAGGAAGAAAAGCTTAAGCCATACTTGGGAAAATTGAAGGTGATTGATAAAAGTTCTAGTGAAGAGTTGATTGAGTCATATATTTTGGGTGATGAGAGCCCTAAATATATTTCAAAGGCTATTAATGTGTCAGTTTTTAAAACCCAGAATCTCATTGAACAAAGAATAGCTATGCTCAAAGGAATTCATGAGATATGATAACATACAGGTATCTTTGAGGAGATTGTTGCAAATCTCATGGAAAAATCTTTACCTCTAGATTAGAGACCTGAATCATTGGGAGAAATAAAAGATGCATGGGAGGTAAGACTGGATAAAATAGTGAAAGGAGACAATGTTGAGTTAACACTTATGGATAGGCTACTAGACATCAGGTTTGATATGTGGTGGGAAATCATAGACATCGGTCAGTTAAAGGAAATTGTTGTTACAGTGGAGAAGAAATTTGAAGACTCAAAGTTTAAAGCTAACTGGGTCAATGGACCTAATGATGATACATTGAAATAGATTTTCTAGAATTATGATGAGTATCATGGGATTCCTCATGGAGATGATAAGTGAATAAGAATATTCTATTTTTTGAAAAGGGTATAAAGTCAAATGTATCAATCATTTTTAGGCACCTTTTTGGATGGTAGCACCTTCAAATCGGTTTTTGAGATAGACGGACAACTCTAGATCCATTTTGATGAGCCAGAGATTGGTCATGTTGATTAGCAAAAGACAGAGTTAGAACTCTTAGTCAAATTTTGGCTAAATATACATAGGGCATACCTTTTAGCAACTACAATTTTAGTAGGGAGAAAAACACTTGGAGTTAACTGGGCATCCCTATAATTGTGGATCTAGGCCCCAAATTGTGGATCGTGATTTTGATAGGAGATATTGGTGCTAATTTTGTAGATATTTTAGAATTCTCTCCTCATTGTAAAGGTCAACTAATTGAAGTCAAATTGGCTGCCTAGAGAGATTAGATATGGTTTATAGTTTTTATAGCTTTTATGCAAGATACTCAAACATTTTTACAATTTTAATATAAGTAGTTTTATTTCATAAGTTGTTATTTTAATGATGATGTTGATAAACAATGGTTATTCATATGTAAGTGCATCTTTCTACGCATAAATGTTTCTTATTTGATGGAAATCAATAGAAGACTCCAAATCTGAAACCATTTTATTTCATTATCTGTGGATAATATTTCTTGATATTTGTTGATTTTTTAATTTTGGTAATTAGCTTATGGTATATGCTCTAAATATGCAATGTGAATGGATGTAATGGTATGGATTGTTTTGTAAATTGTGTTGTTCCATCATTTTAGTTAATTAGGAAATTGCTTATTATAAGTATTACGTGTCTGAATTAAAATAAATCTATGTTCATGTTTGTTGTTCCAAACCTTGATCGATCTTTTGTTATTTATTTAAATCCCCAAAATGTCAAATTGCTTTGTACCATCTAGTTTGTACTCATTTACTAGTAGGCCCCCTGAATATTATGGCTGCATGGACCATTGAGTGATAACAACATAGTTGAGAACCAACAATAGAGACCTTGGAAGATAGGTGGTTTTAGATCATTTATCTTTTTAGGAGAAATAGAGTAGAAATATTGTGTTTTAATTTTGTTGTGTTACTTTTGACCATCAATGGTAAGGTTAACTTCGGTATCAACAAGGAAGACAAGAATTATTTGGGGTTACATTCAAGCACCCATATCCTATTATAACAACTCCTCCAAGTAGGATATCGTTTCCATGTCATGACAACAACAACAACAACCATATTAGTACCAACAACATCTACATCAGGACCACTAGGTGGTCCAATAGGAGCAAAAAATTGTCACCATAATAAAAACCTAGTAAACAAACATCTTATGTGACATCAGAAAATTCAAGAAAATAGTCAAGAGAAAAATCATCCTCCAATGAAAACCACTATGGTGATGCTTTGACAAGTACCATGATGAAAACCTGGCAAACAAGCGTCATGTGTAGAATTGAGCATCTACGTGCACCATTTTAGGTAGAAGCAGCTCAGCTTATCCATAATAAATCTAATCTATTTTTATGCAAATCCAACTTATCTTGATCTTGACAAATGTTTGGTGTACGCTTTACACTTGATTATGGAAAACATCTTGACATGGTTCACTATCATTGATCCTATTATATCCAGCATTATATGAGTCATGAGGCATTGTCCAAAGGGGCATACTATATCCAAACATGTTATCCTATCACAAGATAATCCATCACCTGCATTGCTAGAAACTAGGGGCAAGTACTTACATCTTGCTTCAAAATAAATATTTATTCATGCCTTCTAGCTCACATTATGATCTAGGCATTGGCTAAACAACAAGGTGTGCCACATGGTACCCTTCCTAGTTCGTCCCACCAAAAAGGTATACCACCAATGCACTATTAGGGTAACCTTTGAAATAGTTCATCCCAACAAGGTATACCGCCAATGCACCACCAAGGTAACCTTCAAAATAGTTCGTCCCACCAACAAGGTATCCTTCCAACACACTACTAGAGTAAATTTTGAAACAATTCATCCCAACAACAAGGTGTACCACCAACACACTACCAAGGTAACCTTCAAAGATACCAACAACATGGATTATTCCTCCACTTGAAAATCACCTCTGATGATAATAATAGTTACTGAACCCAATACTAGTTCCATGCAAGTTTCTTTTCTATAACACACCAGAGAAAAAGTGAAATATCAATCCAAAGTTTTAGTATCTTACACCCCAGGAAAAGGGTAAAAATCCAACAAAAAAAAGAAAAATGATAAAAAATACAAAAAAATAAAAAAGAACGAAAAATAGTAAAGAGAAATAAAACATTCTTTGAGTGAAAACCACTTTGTGGTGCTGCTAGAATAGGTACTGTAGTGAAAACCTAGAAAACATGCGCTATGTTTGAATAAAATTTACATTATTATCTATTGGTATTATCCACAACATCCACCCATCCATTTCATAATAAAACAATCTATCCAACCATGGCTTGTCACTAATAAAGGAAAACAGTCTTGTCTTCAACTAGGGGTAACTTCCTAAATTTGATCATGGATTAGATCCTTGAATGTCCCAACATGGTCAAAATAGAGAAAATCAAAAACATTTGAAAAATATAGAAAATAAAACAACATCGTTGGGTTATTCCTTCACTCAAATTCTAAGATATCAACATTTTCTTGAACCTCACAGCTAGTTCAATTCGATTTCCCACAAAATATCCTTTAGAAATAGAAGTGGAGTATCAATCCAAGTATTGTTTATCCCAAAAACAATTTATGCTTTGAGTCAAATGGTTGAACTATGTGGTCTCTACATGTACAACATAGGCAAGGCTTAATAGCCCTTGAGACCCTAGGTCAGTCCCCTTAGGTTTCTAACATGCTTTATTTCAACTTAGTTGAAAAATAAAAATTTCCAAAAATAGTCAAAAAAATCTAAAATCCAAAAACATCCACAAAATAGAGAAAAGGTCAAAAACATTCAAACCAAGCGAACTATGAGCCTCTGTGTCTACAATGTAGGCAAGGCTTATCTTTGATGATCCCCCGAGACCCTAGGTTAGTCTCTTGAAAACAAAAAAAATGACATCATAAAATACAAAAAACATAAAAAAAATCCCAACCCCATCATCACAATATACAATAAAGATTCATCCATAATAAATGAAATCGTCGCACTCAGCCTTTGACTAAATAAACAAAAAAACAAAGCAAACATCAAAAGCTAGAACTTTCAAGAAAAAAATCACATAGATTGGATTACAAATAGATGTGAAAAAATTCCAGAGCATTAGCTACCTATCCTTTTGAAAAATCTCAACATCCTGAGATATGCCTTAACGAATCAATTCCTACGAAATACATGATCAACAATGGATAATAGACCTACCCCAAAAAGATATGGCAAGTGATATAATAACATTGTTTTATCTTTTTGTAGTCTTATTTTTATGATTCATTTTATTGACTCATTCCCAAGATCTCTTGAGGATGTCCATAATGATTTCGAGAAGAAGGAATGGGGGAAAATGAGTGTCATTTCGATTTTCTGTTTGTAAGATATTTTTGTAATATTACCATGGAAAATACTTGCTTTATTGAGTGTAGGAAAGTTGTATTAAAAATAGTTCATGAAGCAATGACATGTTAGGTGTTTTATACCGCTTTGTGTGGCTGGTCTGAAACATTTTTAACACAACCCAACGATATATTTTAAACAAAGTTTTTTTATGTCTATGATGCAGTGGCAAGGGAAGCAACACCTTTTTTCCAATAGCTTCTCCCAATGCACATATCAACTTCACTATTCCTTCCAACAAGCAACTTGATCACCCAACTCAACTCACACACCCAGACATGTTTGAAGGACTTGGGAATGCTATGTACACTCTCAACATGTCAAAACAAGACCAAATAACCTAACTTTACACTAGAAAACTCCCATTTTCTCATCACTCTTACACAAGCCCATGCAACCTTACAACATTCACCAATAGGACAGTCAAAATAAAATCTGATTAAAGGCATTAACCAAACTGTGAAACATGGTTTTAGACTCCTAACACCATCCTCCACAAGTTCCCAAAAGCACAGGATCAAACACCCAAAACAAATGTATCAAAAGATTGATTTACAAGCCATAAACAAGGCTTAACTAGGCATGTACAAGGAAGCTTTCAACTTGTCAAGGCACACCCCAACACCCCTAAATCCTTTATCAGGTTCAAAAATTCTCCCCAAAACCCAATACACATCTTACATCCATTCTATTTACCTAAAATACTCAAAAACCAAAAGAAATTCTTACAAATGATCATTTTCTTGACTGTTTCAAGGTAAAACCAAACCTAGGGCATCACATAAATTTTTCAAACCTCCATATTTCCTCCTAAAACCAATTGCATCATGTAAAGTACCCTTAAATCCACCATTCCACCAAAAATCAGAATTTTTCTACAGTGGAATGGTGAATTATGAACATATTTGTGAACAAACCCTTGTTTTGTAGGTTTTTAGACCCACTTTCACTAAAATTGATGTAACTTACTCAATACTTGATGATAACAAGCCAAACCACCACCAAAAGAAATTATACTCTTTCCTCTTTCAAACCATGCCAATTGGGAGCCCGTACAATGATTTATGAGATCGTACCAAACACGGGAGCAGTGAAAAATGCTGAAAAAAAAAGAAAAACAGAGTTTTTTATTATATTAATGCTTCAAAACTTCATCCAACCACCTGCCTCGACCAAAAGGAGGCTATTTAAACTTTTCCACATCATTACCAATGACCCTCAACTGATTTTCAAGGAGGAAACCCATTGGTTAATGATAATTACATCATAAATGTTGAGTTTACTCCAAATTAAATTATGAAAACTTTGCATTTTGAAGCAACCTTTCAATCCTAAAGACCTAAGACCTTAAAAACTATTCAAATGGATTTGAATTATCCTTATTACATTCTTAATACCCGGACCCTTGCACATTTACATAAAAATTCATGTTTTTTCCTTCAAAGGCTACAAGAGCATCTTTTAGTGCAAGAGTGCATTTGTGTACATTGAGACTCAAAACTCAAAAACTCACCCTAGATCATAATAAATGGTCTTGCTAGACCTTATTTAAAGAAAAAAACACTCAAAAGACCAACACTAACCCTACTAAACACCAATTTACATCAAATAAGAAAAAAAGGAGAATGAGGTGTAGGTGCTTCTACACCAGTCTATTATGAGCAAGAATATTCTTTGTATGTCGATTGAAAGTCCATGCAATGGATATGCTGATGCAAAAATTTGCAGGCAGTAGCCTTATGGGAAACTTAGCTATTGGGGGACATGTGCGCATAGCTAAGCAACCTCTGATATTTTATTGAAGCCGACTATTCATTTTTTAATGGGGGGAGAAAAGGGGAAGAAGATAAACATAAAATAAAAAATTCTAAGCTAAGGCGATGCACCAAATCAGTAATGAGATAAGTAAGCACATTGCAGAAACAAAGGCTCAAGTGGTAATCAGTGTATATTAAAGAGACAATTCCAAGCACTACAAACATACAAGCATCAAACCATTTACACAATATAACCCACACAGCATAAGCTAACACAAAAGAGTAGCAACATGATTTTTATTATGCTAAGCTATATAAGGATTACAAAAGCTTGAAACAAATGTCCATACATTTTTCAGAAAATGCTAGCACAATCTAATGTCCTATCAAATGCTTGAAAACAGAGTGGTCGAAATAGAATGGCATAGTCTACAAGTTTAGATTTAATATTAAACACTACAAAGGCTAATTCTCATTGCTCGAAAATTTAGTCCATCTAACAACAACCATAAAATGAAGAAAGGGTTGTTTAAAATAAGCCAACCCACCACCTGGAGGCCCAAAAAGAAAGATGCTCCACAAAGCCACCAATGAGAAAAGATTCCCCTGCACAGGCACCAACAAAAAGATGCTCCAGTAGCATGCTAGCAAGGACATTCTGAGGAGAGATGGGCCATGCAGTGGAAAAAGGAAAGGACACACAGCAGCAAAACGGAGACCATTGCAACAACCATTGAACAAAAGCAATGGACACCCAAACAATCACCACGTGGAAAGCTCCTTGAAAAGGTAATTGCGGTGTGGGTCCCATATGAATAGAAAGCAGGTAGAAGCAATGTGTCAAGCAACCAGAGCCTAGAAAAATGAAGTAGAGACATCTCGAAGGGAAGCTCCGATAGGACGCCACATGGTGGTGGCTAGAAAGTTGCGAGCAAGATTAAAACGAAAGGCAAAGCCATGAAGGAAAGAAAAACTGCAAAGGAAAAGAGTGGTGCATGAATAAATATTCACAGCTTGGTGACTCACAGGGACATTTCTCCCGCAAATTGAGAAATTCTAGATCATGGCCTCATAGACTAGTCCAACTTCCCAGACTAATCGCTCATAGCTTGGAGAGGGCAGCCTGAAGGGACATCTAGACCTCATCTAATGATGCAGTGAGAGTGCGTAAGTTTTCATGTGCCATGTTCAAATCAATAATTTCCTTACAAGGCAGTCCACCAGATACTTTCACCTTAGACTCAAGCCAAAAGAAGAGTTGCGCCAACTGATGCACCATGTTCTTGATATTGGCGGTAGTCTGAGCCTGATTGAAAGATTGGAAAATAAATAAATCTTGTTTTTTCTCTTCAATCCTCTCAATGATGTGTTATATTTCTACCACTATTTGGTCAGCCAAGAAGGGCGATGGAATCCCTCGCTAAGTAAGTTGGGAAAATTTAGCCCACATATCATAGGTAGTCTGCGTCAGCTTTGCACTATACTCACCGACATGTTGGATGGCCTCATGCATAGAAATGAGAACATTCATGCTCATGGCCACTGCTATTCAGTCCTCGACCCCCACAATGCTCAATGCCTCATCGAAAGCAGTATACAATTTTCTCAACAATTTTCTAGCCTCTAGAACTCTATCAAAGGTGATTTTCTACACCTATTGCATTGTTTCACTAGCCACCCCACATAAGTTGGTAGCATGCACCATAAATTTTGGAGTGGGCTACAAGTTAAGGCATAGTGACTTAACCTTATCCTAGTATGATGCATGCAGTTCTTTGGCTATTTCTATCAGGTTCATTTGGGATGCAGAAGGCTGGGATCTCAAAAGGCCCATCTCCATAGCCTTGCTACTCAATTTTTCTTTCAACTCCATAATGCCTCCCTCCAGGACTGAAATTTGATTCCTTAGAGCAGTATTTTCTTCCTCCCTCTCTTTCAAGGCCAACTCAGCCTATTTTTTCTTTTCTGTTTCCTGCTCCAACACGACATTCATTTCATTTACCTCATCATTGGTACTCTATTGGAGTTGTTTCAAACCATCACTTGCCTACTTCAATTTGTCATGGAGGGCTACCTCGGTTGCCTAGAATTGCTCAATTTCTTTCTGCAGGGTTGGAACAACCTCCACACCTAGGGCCTAAAGTTTAGTGACCTTTCTCTCAAAGGAATTTATTCCATCCTATAGCCGATTGGTTTCAATCACCTGAGCCTTATGCTTATTTGACCAAATCTCCACCTTTCCTTTTAGGTCCAAAATTTGATCATCTTTCTTTTTCATCTGGCGACTGAGTTTGAGGAAATCAGTTGTCACAACCCTTTGGGTTTCTTCCATTCATTCCACTTTGTCCTGTGGATGAGACTGTTACAAATCAAGTCCTACTGCATTGACAGAATAATCACTTGGCTGCATTTCTCTGAACGGCTTGATGACATTGGGTGTCACATTCGCAAACATCAACAAATTTTCACTTTTGTTGAACATAGTCTGCATAAGGGGTTCCGTAGGTTTGATTGCATTTGTTTCCCTTATTTTTTGTATTTGGCTAGCCTAGGCAGCTTTGGTAATATCCACCTACAATAAATCCTCTTAGGGTGAAATACCTAACCCACCAGCAAACAAAAACTTCTGGGGAACTGCTAATGAGAATGATAGCATGCTTAATGTATCAATAGATTTGCTAGATCTTGTGATAGTTGTCGAGGAAAAAGGTGGGATAAACTGACTACTCTGAGATGGTGAAAGCATAGCGGGGAAAAAGGGCAGGGAAGTAACGACTTGACCATGAGGCATCAGAGATACAAATTGTTGACTCAGTGGGCTAGGATGTGTTGGCATTACTTGCACCTCAAGGGTAGTAGGCATAGGAGGAGGTGAGCGGAGACCCCTAAGGGAACCAATGTTGACCTGCCTCAGGTGACTAGTGAGAGATACAACTGAGACAAGTGACATGGTAGAAGCAGATGCGGAGGGGACTAAAGAAATAGAAGAGAGAGAAGAAGGGGAGAAATTTACCTAATTTTCTTGAAAATTTGTAGTGGATACAACTACCTCTTCATATTGTTCTTCTCCCCCTCTTCTAGCTTCCTCAATCTGAGGTCTCTTCTCTTTTGGGGAATCATCAAGGTCCAAAATAACCTTTTGATAGCACCTAACAGAGCTCAACCTTTTCTTCCCCAATCTAGAGGAGCTAGTTGGCTCTGACAGCTATGTATTTGAAGAGCTCTCACATTGCAACTGTTGTCCACTAACCGTCTCTCCTTGCACAGGACCCGCTTCAATCATTGGAGCCTTTTGGGATACTTCTTCTTCATGTTCCATGGCTTCACTTTCTACCTCACAACACCTCTCAAACTTTGAAGGATTAGGATAATCATCAGTCTAAATGTTCATGGTACCAAGCTCATCAAATTGGTTGTCCGAGTCCACCTCCTGAAAGAGCCCATTAGTCTTTGTTATCTCTTGTCTATAAATCCAGAAATCTTTAATCTTTTCAGGTTTCCAACTGAGCCTTGCTAATTGGCTATAGAGGAATTGATTTATTATATGGTTCAAGTTAGGCTTCCAAGGCCATTATACGATAGAAATTTAGCCAAGGTGGCCAACCTGAGCTAGAAGGAATGTGTTTGAGGCTAACGTATAACCTCTCATTTCCCTCATTTGCATTTCTCTAAGGGTCCCAAAATGACCGAGGCTGGTGAGGGATCTTAATTCCTACCTCTGCCAAATTACCTACTGGACTATAGTGCCATGTATCATAGATAACCACTAATCCAAGGTGACCTAACTTGGAATACAACACTTCAAAACTATTCACCCTCAGACTCTGCTTCTTGACCAATGCCATAGAGCCAAACATGATTGACAGCGTCAGATAGGAAGTCAGATGTTTTCCTCCCTAGTAATCATTTTCAATACTGAACAACTGCCTAAAAATCTCCAACGCCAGAACCCTGTCTGAAATAAAATACGGGATATGGAAAGGCTCTCGGACGAAGCCCTGTATTCGGAGCATTGTAAAATTTGAACCAAAGAACCAATCACAAGGTGGTACAAGGCCTGTCATCCATGATATTTAACTCTGTTTCAAGCACCTGAACCTCTCTCCTACCATTTGATCCAAATCTCTTAAAGTCAGAGCTAGGAATTTGTATGAAAACATGTAATAATCAATTTTTTTTTAGAGGACAGGAGTCCAGGTCGATACTAGCTTTCTAGCACCATTTTTGTCAAATATTGTTAGGGGCATAAATTGCTGGAAATAATCTGGGTTCTAATGTAAAATCATGTAGGCCAAGAAAGACAAATACCTGAACTTGGAACTAGGCTCAAACCCCTTCAGCTGTCAGCACATCCTTTCCACAATGACTTTCGCAAAGTCCATCAGTAGAGGCTCTTTATTCTTTTTCAGCATAAATCCTATGCTCATTTGGAAGTTTGAGACTTCTTTATTTGTATCCAACCCACACACCAATGCCAACATAGAGAAAATGGAAGTTGTGCTTGCTTTAAAAGCAACCAGACTAAGAGGAAAGCTAGGAGGGACAGAGTTATCTAGGGGCTTACCCATTTAGGCATTGAAAAATTGTTGCACTGCTCTAAGTGTCCTCCAATAATTTTGTAGCCTAGAAAGATCAAAATCCTCAATACCCTCAAGAGCATTCAAAGGGATGCACAACATATCCTGGATAGCTTGGTGACTGATTACCACCTTAAAATTATGACTGCTTATAATTCCTAAATCGGTGTTGAAACTTCTAGCACATGCAACCACAATCTCTGGACAATAGTGCACCAAAGGCACCATATATTGAGGGAGACCACAATTCCATAGTTAGATAGGAAAAGGGTCACTATGGTTTTTCATCTTTTCGCATGTAGCCTCTCTTAAACTTTTGGGGTTCTGAGATAACTCTAGATCACAGACATTATCCCAATCCTCTGAAACCAAAGCTTGGTTTCAAGGAGAAATTATGCTTAACATTTTTTGGTCCACCAACTTAGTATAGAGACATTAAGGTTTAGCTGGAATGCTCAGGGTTACATAAGAAACCTGGTTGTAGATATTCATGCAAGGCACCTACATCCTTTGTTCCTCAATGTTGTTAGCGGCGGCGACCTGAGTTCAGCTCTCTACAATTTCAACCATTTACCCGTATTTGAAAAGACTCTACTACTTAGCTTTCTGAAATCCTTTTTCTATCTTTGCAAATGACTAAGGTGGTTACATGCTTTTCCAACCTCGCATAATTAATTCCTTCCACATGATGCCCCAATATGTCTTTTTGATTTTCAAAAATATCAGATTAGCAAGGGTACATGCTTTCCTTCACATTGATTATGCCATGCACCACTAACCCTTTTGTGCATGCGAAAAGTTTCCAACTCACAAAAGGACTCCACACATAAAGAGATGTGACCTCACATATGGTTGCTCTATTTTTTCTTGGAAAAGGCACCAAAATAGCAACACCATATCTTTTCAGGAGCTTTTTGCATTTAATGATTACTTGATTGCAACAGGGCACATCAACCAATGACTTCACTTTAAGATATTTTCTTTGATTTAACCAGGATGGAAACATCCTTATGGAAATAATTGGCTCCTTCTCTACACTTTTAAAAAGGGTTAATTTGAACAAATTGCAACTGCATTTGATTATCTTCATTATTTCATACACCACAACACAACCTATCAGGGCTCTTTCATACCATTTTCCTTTGACATAAATATACTCAAGTTTCACTCAAAGCCTCCCCATCTATGTAAGTCCCTGGTATTTTGGCGGCAATTCATATTGTGGACTTAGCATTTCGGAACCGGCCCTGTGACATCATTGGTAGTTTTATTAATATTTTCTAGCTGAGTAGCAGGTCATGGAACAATTAATTAGGGGTTTTCACGTGTAAGAAAACCAAGCAGTTTCTATTAGACATCATGCTTCTAAGAGGAAGCAAGACTGAGGTCGACAAAGTAGGAGCCTTCCTTTCCTAAACATTGCTCTATAGAGGTTGGAGAATGTCAGAGAGAGTTGCCACGAGATTACCGATGATCCCATCTTACTCAAAAATCCTTATAATGACTTGGTTAAGGAGGAGCAGACCCATGCCGACTAGGTCTTCTGGTAATGGTTTTGAGCTTGAAAATCATGAGAATAACATCAACACAAAGTCTAGTGCTTTCAATGCTATTTCCTAATGTAGGACGCACAACATCAACCCTTTTACGAGGTGTAGTGATATGATAATTTTGAGAGGATGGTGTTTCCTTTATCATGTTTCTACCTGGTATCAAGTATTATCGCGGACTTCTCACTCGAAGAGACATTCAGAAGATCTTCTTTTTTGTTTTTGGAAATATTTCTCTTCGGTAACACTTGTCAATAACACAATATATTTACTTTTGGAACATACAGGAGCCCTCATTACATTAATATGTATACCACGTAAATATCTCTATAATCAATACAATACATATATATATTTCCTGTTGTTTATGGATTTTCTTCATTTTATCTCATTTCCATGAATCAATGTGATTGTTGATTTTAAGAACGCACTGAGAATGGCCCAAAACTAACAAAGCAGGGAAAATATATACATATTTACACACTTACTGCAAAATTTGAATTAATTGAATTTCTTGAGTTGTATTCCATTAACTGGAATACCCAAGGCCTCACCCTCCATTGTTTCCAACTCGAACAAGTTGTGTTGCTTGCACTGTGTGATTTTGAATTGTCCTTCCCAAAGACTATCAAACTTGCCATGCTGACCGGGCTTTGCTCTATGCTCATTAAATCTGAGCACCAAGTCTGCACATTGCAGACCCTGGTCAAACATTTTCTTGTTGAACCATTTCTTTTCCACCTGCTGGTGGTTAGTCATCACCTCGAGAGCATTCTCTAGTTTCTCCTGAACTTCAAGTAATTCTTCCAACCGCACCTCCATTGCTCCATTTTGCTCAATTTCAAGAGACTTGAGTAAGTGGATTGTAGGGTTTTCCATAGAGATTTGAAATAGTGCCTCCATCCCCTATACTATCTCGGAAGGAGATGTTTTCAATATTTGTTTGGGCATGATACAATCTACCCATAGTGTTTTCTGGAGGTGTTTATGCCACTCCCTTTGATGTTTTGAACCTATTCTCTTGATCAACCAAAGAATATTCTTGTTTTAAGACTCGGCAATGCTATTTCCTTGTGGGTAGTAGTTGGAGGATGTCTTTAGAAGACTCCTTATTTTAGTGTAAATTGGCTGATTTTGGATCTGAGAAAAGCTTTGGAATTATCTGAGATAATTATCTTTAGCAGGCCAAACCTAGCTACCAATTCCTCCAGGAAGTTCACAATCTCTGCCTCGGTTGCATTTTTCAAAGGTATAGCTTTAGTCCACCTAGTGAAATAATTAGTTTCCGTTAGGATCCATCGGTATCCTGCTAATGAAACTGGGTTGATCATGCCAATGAAGTCAAGACCCCATTGAGAAAATAGCTCTTCCACTACAATTGGTTGTAGTGGCATGGCAACATTTATCCTTTTCCCAACAAAGAATTGACACGTTGCAAGACCTTACCAATGAATACGAGTCCTTAAATAACGTCGGCCAGAAATAACCAACATGCATAATCTTGATTATAGTAGTTTTTGCTGAAAAATGTCCTTCGGATGGGCCACTGTGGTACTACTCCAATATCCTTTTTTATTTCTCTTGTGTTACACACCTTAACAAGATGCCATTGAAGTTTCTCTTGAAAAGAATTCCCTCTAATAGTACATAACCATTATTCTGGAGTCGATAAAAATGCCTTTTAAAAGAGGGGAGGTTGGCTGGGTACCTTCCTGTTTACATGAAATTAATTTTGTCATCCAGCCAATCATATCCAGAACTCTCTTCATTCAGTAGCATGGGTTACAAGACTTCAACCTTGGTCATTGCTTTGTTGTTTTCAACCAAATATTTGCACAGTCCCTTCCCTTTCACAGTCTTGGCTGGCTTGATCTTGATGTCATACTCTAGAATCTTGGTTATCCAGTTAGCTTGCTTCTCAGTGATTTCACCTTCCATAATATACTCCATGCTAGGGTGCAGCACACAAACAATCACCTTGTTGCATGATATGAGGTGTCAGAACTTCTTCAACCCCTTTACAATAGCAAAAGCTTGCTTCTCCACAAATTTGTACATCACCTCATAATCTTTTGGAGTGCGCGAATAGAAGGCAATGGATAATTCTCTTTTATCTTCATCGTCTTTCTACATCAGAATGGTAGTGATACTAGTGCTACCACCAAAGACATACATGAGGAAGTCTTTTGAAAAATCCAGATTAACCAACACGGGAGCTGAAGAGATGACTTCTTTAATCTATTCGAAAGCTTTTATGGCTTTTATTGTCCATTTGAAAACTTGGTCCTTTTTCAACATCAATGTGATAGGCCGAACAATCCCTGCGAGGTCCACTATGAACCGGCTGATGAAGTTAACCTTTCCCAAAAAATATTGAACTCCCTTTTTGTTGATGGGTAGAGGGAGCTCTTTGATCGCTTTAACCCTTTCTGGGTCAATGGAAATACCTTCCTTCGAGATGACATAACCCAACAACTTCCCTTGTGGGACCCCAAACACACATTTCTTTGGGTTCAGAGAAATCCTGAACTTTTGGAACTTCTGGAAAATAAGCTCGAGATGATCAAAATGATCTTCAATAGATTTTGAGAAAACCATCAGGTCATCTAGATAAATAAGAATGATCTTATGTATCAAATCCCTGAACTCAATGTCCATAGCTCAGTGGAAAGTGGCTCCGACATTTGAAAGTTTGAAGGGCATTTTAGCATAAGTATATGTTCCCCACTTGGTGGTAAACGTCATTTTTTGTTGGTCCTCCTCTTTCACCCAAATCTGATTATAGCCGGAGAAACCATATAACATTGAAAACATCTTGGAACTAGCAACTATTTGTGGAATTGCCTCCATGGAGGGAAAAGGGTAGTGGTCCTTTAGAGAAGCTCTATTTAGGTCTCGAAAGTCAATGCATAGTCGTATATCACCATTTTTCTTCTAGACTAGCACCAAGTTAGACACCCAAGTACTGTGTTTGATCTGGAACACTATTCAGGATTCAATCAACTTCTTTAGTTCCCAAGCCATTAACGACTCAATCTTTGGATTTACTAGCCCTTTTTTTGACACACGGGCTTTGCTCCCTCTAGTAGCTCAATAGTGTTTTGGATAATCTTGAGATCATATCACCTAAGATCATCATATGACCATGCTACAACATTCAGATACTCCTCACAAAAATATTTCAGCCTTTCTTTGTTCTTCTGCAAGACTCCTTTTTTGACCTTAAGCTTTTTATCTTCTCCGATGTGCAAATCGGCGTAATCACCTTTATCAGCTGCAAGCTTTCTCTTGTCTTTTCTCGCATCATCGAAATCAAAAATATTCTCGAGAGTAACCAAACCTCTGGGGAGCTTGTTTGACTTAAGCTGGACCACTTGATCCTCATAGGCCTCAACAATCTTTGGCTATAACTGGTCAAAAAATTCTCTAGACAACTAGAGAAATGCTGTAATATGCTCATCACTATCAAACACTTGTTAGCTTTGATCATTATTTGGGACTACAGGCCGCACAATCACCTACACGGAATGTTTGTTATCAATTAACTCAAAAGCTAGTTCGAACTGAGATCTGACAATTTCCATTTGATTTTCTTTAGAGTTTTGCTCTCTAGGTATTGCTTGGATGTTGAATTCCTCAAAGCCTTCAATCAGGTCCCAGACCATTTGTTGGTATGATCGCATACAAACATTCTTAGCAGCTAATAGCCCTCAGATCTGGTTAACCACCAATTCTGAATCTCTGATACTTGTATTTTATTGGTACCTATTTGTTCTGCCAAATTCAAGCCACAGACAAGGCCCTCACACTCTACTTCATTGTTTGAACACATGAACTAGAAATGATATGACCTTAAGGTCTTTTCTTTGGATGGAGATACCAAACATATTCCGGCGTTGGCTCCTACTCTACATCTTGCTCTGTCAAAGTGCAAGGTCCATAACTCTGAGGTCCCTTCACTCCTGGGCTCTTTAGTCACTCTGTGCATAATCTAATCCTCCTCATGTATGACATATGTTCCTATCCCAATTGCATGATAGTTTCCAAAAGGGTTTGAACTTATAAATTCATTCAAGAGAGCTTCTTCATTTTCAATCTGGGAACTACTTGCTTCTTCATCCTCAAGAATTTCAACATTAGGAATCTCTCTCGGGGCAATTGAGGTATGTGCTGCCTCAAAATTGATTATGGCCTCATCAACCACATGCTCAGAATGTAAAGGTTCTAAAAATATCTTCATCTTAGCTCCATGTTTGGTTCTTAGGATCAAGTGTGACTAGTCCAAAGAGAGGTAACCTCCAACATTTGTAGTGAATTCTCAGGACAGACATATCCCAAACATAGGAGGGACATCAATGAGCACAGTACTTTGATTCACAGTAATGTTGGGGCAAGCAAACAATGTCATAGGTAATCCTTTGATTACTTTGATAGTTTCAACCTTATTCTCGTCGAGTTGCATAACTTCTTTCTTAAGAGGCTCGTATTCAAGTCCTAGAGCTTCAGCTACTTGCTTAGGCATGACAGTGGTGCTAGCACTAGAGTCAACCATACAATTATGCAATACCTTTTTACTAATGATAAGTGTTAAATGGAAAGGCTTGGGTTTAGGCTTACCCTCCTTTTTGACCTAATTTTTTGTTGATTGATTTTCCAAAACTTTATCCAGGCCTAGATTGGCTATCTTATCTTTCGAGGGTTGCTCAAGCATCTTCATGCCCTCTTCTCCCAATAATGCCTTCTATAATAGCTGGTTTTTCTCTAGCATGGCTAGGTTATCCCACAAGAAAACATTAGCAGAAGATTTATTTAGTTTTTCCACCATGTTGAATGGCGTACGTGACTAATGAGCTATGGTAGTTGGCTCCTTCTACCTCACAGCTGGTACATCCGGTTGTTTGGAAACTGTCGGGGTGGCCGTGGGAGCTTTTGTTTTCAGAGGAGGTAGATTCTTGGAACTTGGAACAATGGCCCCAGACTGTTGCAGAACTGATGACATAGTTTCCGACGGGCTGGGCATTGGATTAGGTGACCCTTTAGCTTGCAAGGGCATGAATTCTCCAGTGAGCCTCCACTTGAAGTGGGTATTGTAGTCTAACTATACTTGCAGTGCCTAAGTCACTAGAATGTCATTCAGGTATGCCAACTCCTCTTCCTCCATCCAAGAGAAGATTGCCTGGTCCAGAGCTATATCTAACTCCTACTCTATAGACATTCCTTCCATTGGAGCGGTGAGAACTGCATTCTCCATTTGCTAAGAGGGATATGCATGACCTTCGAAATCGGGCATGATGCCTTAACTACGTTGTTCTGCTATCTTCTATTGTAAATTCCCTCATGGGAAATTTTGGGGCATGTGTGCATCATTGCAAGCGAAACACCAAGGATTAATCTCCTCGACAAGATTATTTTGTCCCTCTTCCAGCTCTTTATTCAAACTAGGATAGAAAGTCTGGATCAGCATACTCATGGGCATGACCTGATTGGCCTGTTGAGCTTGGGTATTACTGGATGATCTATCCTGTCATTGATTCTCCTGATAAGGAGGTTTCCCGCCTTGGTAGTTTTGGTAAGAAGGCTTTTGGTAGGAATACTATTGCCACTTCATACT
>VDFB02093610.1:99100-138245 GCA_007258455.2 Sequoia sempervirens | reverse complement strand
TGAAGGTTGAAGCTTGAGGCAGTCTTCTCTGGCATGAATGAGGTAGCTACTAGTTCTCCTCGTATGCTACATATATTGAATCACAATCTCACAAGACTTAGGAACTAATTGATGACAAGTTAAGCATATAGATAATTTTTTCACTAATTCTGAGGTATTGCTTCAAGATCATCTTTCTAGTTTTGAGGTTATGGGCTCACAAAATAATATACCTAGGTCCTCACAAGGAATTTTTTTATAAATAGTACTAGTGAAGCTCCTCTTTGCACAAGTATTGAAATTACTTATGAAGCTCCTCATGGTGAGGTATGTCTTATCAAATGTAAAGAAGCACACTTAGATTCAATGAGAAAGGAAAGAGGCAAAAAAATTTAGCCTTGATCTTAGCTCAAAAGTTGAATTGGAGGGTGAAAATTTGAGCCTGGATCTTGACATTCCTACAACTAGAGTTGGTTTTCATAGAAATGCTTATAATAACAATGGAAATGATAATTGGTTTATATGGATTAACAAAAATGTTGGAAGTCCTAAAAATCACAACATTTTCCATGGTGGTTGGCTTGAAGCAGAAGATTGCATGGTACCCTACAGACTGGAAAGGGTGGACTAAATGCTATTAACAATGAAATTGTTGGTAATTTTTCTTTCTTGACTACATATATCAAAATTAAAGGGAGTGGGATTTCTAATGATTATGTAGTATGTGATTATAGAGGTATTGAAAAACCTTCATGTTATAATTTTGAAAATGTAGGTGAACAAGTGACAGTAGGAGAGAGTACAAATGATAAAAAAATTAGGGAGAAAAAAAAATTCCTTGCTTCTTCTTGGGGTAAGGGTAAGAAGTAGAAGCATATAAGCAATGAATTATCTACTAGTGAAAGAAGGGTTCAAGATCATAACCAAATAGGTAAAAATATAAATACTTCAAAAAAGTTGATGCATTATAATAATTTTAAGTTAAAGAAAATTTATATCCATTTATAAGAACCTCGGTAGTACCACTTGTGGTGAGATCAACCTACCCATGACCCATCCTTGACAGGGGTGAAGGTCCTTATCTTCATAGTTTCCATAGGTTATGGTGTTTAGAAAATAGAGGAAGTGACTCTATTGAGGAGCATCAAAAGTTGATAGGAAGTCCAAGACAATGACATACCACCAAAACTCATTTTGAAATGCTTCCATAGCATCACCCACAACTAAATTATTGGGTAATGGCATTGGAGGTGGTATTGGCCTCAAATGATTATGATATAGGCTTTCTCTTAAGGGTTAATCTTGTCTTTTTTTCTCAAATTCCTCATATTTGACACTAATAATTTTTTAACCATCACATGATTTGAGAGGCCTAACATCAATGACTACAACCTTAAACCATGCACCTTCATAACCAATTTGATTGATATAACACTCCACCAAGCTTCCTCTTCAAAACTCCATTTTACTCCCACAACACTTTACCCAATATCCTCAACCCTAAGCCCTATACCCTATACAATTAACCTTGTGCCCTCAACCTTGAATATTATCCCTCAACCCTCAACCCTCAACCCTATACTTAAGCCCTAAACCCTATGCCCTAAACCCTAGACCCTATAACTTAAACCCTCAACCCTATACCATGTGTTCCCTCAACCCTATACCCTAAACCTTATACCTATTATTGTCAACCCTAAAGCATAAACCATGAACATCCAAACCAAACCATGAACAAGGTGGATGCTATGAAGAGTGTTACCAAGCATGCAAAGCTTTATAGGTATGTAAAAATTTCACCAAGATTTTTGTCTGTTGAAGAAAGCAACTAGGGGACTTTGAGGAAGAAATGTGCTAATAAAATTTTGGACTTAATTAGGAAAATTGATAATTATATTCAATTACAAGAAGGTTTATCTACATCAAAAATAAATAAATGAAGATTGCACAAGTAAGAGATGATGTCTCAAGAATGGAAAAACTAGAAATGAATATAATCTTATAGATAGAGTAAAGTATAAAGGTCAAAATAATCTACCTCCCATTCAAGATATCAACAATCATTATGCTTTAAAGTTTATATTAACAAAATGACATATCTTTAACATATATCGTAGAAACAAAATTGGGGCTTTACTCGCAAACCCTAATAGTCAAACACAAAAAAATGAGCTAGCGACTTAGAATCCCTCACTAGCATGAGTTTCCACCTTCTTTTAAGAAACTCATAGGCGATCTTCACATAGAAGTGATGAAGCCAGTACCAATGCTCGTGAATATTAGGAATAAATGGAAGTAGCTCAATGTTGGGAAAAATCAAATCACGTGAACAAGGAATACCCTCACCAAGCTGATCTACTACCAATAGCACATCCAACCCTTGAATAAAAGTAGGTTTAAACACGTGACAAACCAACTAAACTATCATCCTGTTACTAGTGTACAAATCCAATAATGAAGCCACAAAATGAGAGACAACGTCTAAATTAACCGATATCTCTCACTTGTGGCAACAAACCCTTGACCCAAAACCATTTTCACTACTTTTATGGTTAGGGCGTCAAGTGACTGTAACAACCCTTGTAGCCATTGGTTGGTAACTGGCCGAAAAAATGCAAGCTGAGCCCTAGAACTAGTAATGAAAATTGGGGTCTCCATTCTAGCTTCCTCTCTACTCTCTGGTCTAAACTCAATATTCATTGAAACATGGTAGAAAATAATAATACCCATCTCAACCCTGGTGTAATCAAATGCAAGGATGGAAACCAGAGTGACCTATGGCACACATGCCCCGAGTCACTTCATTATGAGCTCTACCATTTTATCATTAGTATGCAAGGTTTAAGTGGTTGCTGGTAATGCTCAAGGTAACATGATTGCAAGTCCTGCATGAAACCTTGGCTTTGACTCTCTGAAGGATTAGTGCAAAGATACAACACTCAAAATTATTCAACATTAACATGTGTTCGGACCCTTGTCACATCAAAGGAAACAAAGTCCAAGACATTACCTGGACCCAATAAACATTAATTAGAGACAAATTGGCTCAAGGTCATATGGCATATAGAGAAAAGGCCAGTCGAATATAAAATAAAAAGCATGGGCTCTAACCCCAAGAAATGGTAGAATTTACCAATAAAAAAAAATCACTATGCTTTTAAAAACAGAAATTATTGCTCCTCTAATAATTCAGATGCTATCAATATGCCCTCTTTTGACAATAAGGAATATCTTGAAATGTGTGAATTTCATTTACATTCCAAAGATTCTTAAAAAGTAAGTCCAATTTCATTTTAAATTCACTCAAGGCCAACTATTTTGTACACTAAATAGACAAGTTTGATCCCATGTGATCACCACCAAACATTCTCTGATAAAAAAATCATATATCACTACGAGCATTTCCCACATCCTTTAGAGTGTATATGTTATGATCCATATAGTTGCAATGTGAATGCATCATTAAAGAGAGGAGTAAGAAGAGATGGAGAGAGAGGTAGAGATGAAGGGAGTGAGAGACCTAGGAAAAAGGGAGATAGATGGGAAGAGAGGTGATAGACCTACAAGGAGAGGAGGTGATGGGGGGTTTGAAGGAGGGGGGGAGGAAGAAAGAGGATGTGGAGAGTGGGGGAGGGAGTGAAGAAGAGGAGGAGACAAAGAAAAGAAAGGAATAAGGAGGGAGACATGGAGGAAGGAAGAGGAACAGAGGGGGAGAGGGAGGAAGAAATCAGATAGTCTCAATGAGGAAAGATGGAAGGAGGGGGAGGGAAATGAACTGAGTGGGGGGAGATGGAGGTGGAGAGGATCTTAAAATGGGGAGATGGTGGAGAGGACAGGGGAGGAGGAAATGGAGGGAATGGATCTGAGGGTGGAGGAGGAAAGAATGAAAGAGGTGGAAGGATGGAGTGGAATAGAGGAGAGAGGGTGGGAGAGACCTAGAAATAGGAGATAGGTGAGAGAGAGAAGAGAGGGAGAGAGAAAGAGAAGTATCGATAGAGAGGGAAGGAGGAAAATAGAGAGTCAAAGGTAAAACCTCAATTATCCATCATTAATCGTAAACCTTAAACTCTAAGCCTTTTTCAAAGTGGGGGAGAGAGAGAGAGAGAAAGAGAGAGATTTGGATCTAGCATTTTAAAAATGAATTTTCATTTAGTGTAACATGCCAACCATTCACTGAAGTAAATTTTCCTAAGTTTTCACTTTGCGAGTAAATAAACTTTGTAACAATCCATTGCAATAATTTTTTTCTTTTCTTTATTGACAACAAATGAACATAGATACTGAGGCAGAGGCCCTAGCTCAGTTGGATAAACCTTTCCTATTGCATGAGGTTGGTCATGAGGTCTAGTCTCCCCCATCCCTATGGTATCAAAGGGTGTGTCATGCTAGTACCACTGGTCATGTTAAAAAGCTTACCAGGGACACTATAGTTTATAGGGGGCCGTGCTACTTGATTCTTGCAGTCTAAAAATAAATAAATAAATGAACATAGATACCAAAATAATATACAACAAGGATTCAATTTAAATATAATAATTTCACAATTTACAATATTCCAAGAATGTGTACAAGTACATACATACCTCAACTGAGCTTCAAAGCAATAGATATAGATGGTCCAGGATCTACCTTTCAAAACCTTGGTTTTTCTTGCTTGCTAAGGAGAAGAAGCATCACTGAAGCACTTTTCTACCAACCACAGACTCATATGTGGTCCCCCACACATATATCATATGATAGATGGACCTACCCTTTGGTGAAGAGATTGGTGGAGTAACCTCCTACGACAACCACACTAAGCTTAGTGTTGTGCCCTTCATGACTAGAACTTGTAACCCTACAATCTACAACTAGCATGCACTACATGGACACGATGAACTAATAGTGGAGCCAAAGTCAATCACACTACTTTTTCCAAAGTCTTCTCACTCAATACTTTGAGTGAAGGTCATTTTATTCACTTACACTTAATTAGGCTCATTTTGACTTAAGGCCACTATAATCTATGCATAGGTAACCCCTCCTATAGGCAATCTTTAACCCCATAATTCACCTATCATTTATCTTACATACTCTAGGGTATTTCTACTCATAAAGAAAATGTAAAATATCCCTCCCTTCAATGGAAACACAATCCCAAAAGTAACCCACTAGCTATCTAGTAATCAAATAACTTAGCTATGAGTAACCCTTAAGCTACCCTTGTTTAATCATATCTAGTATATAAATACTTATGACAAACAATCCCCTTTATTTAAGGAGTAATTACAAGTACTTCACAAAATATCACAAACAAATTCTAATTTCCTTTCAAAGAAAATGCTATCTTTCCCTAATGCAAGTAAACTCAATAAAAAAATTAAACACTTAAGATTCAATATTTTATAAACAAAGATAAATAAAGGAAGATTATCCTCATGCCTAAAATACGCTTGTCCAATTGACTATTTGTTGCACCGCTTCCAATAATAGAAACTCGCTTTACTTGACCTCACAAGAAATGGCTCAAACAAACCTCTCTTACAATTGAATAATATTCTTCTCTCAAAATGGTGAAATGCTCTCACAAAATACTCAAAGCTCACTCAAAATACGGTAGAATAGAAAATGCAGAGTAGAACAAAATAAAATGCAAATGGAATGTGTCCCAAAAGAGAGCATAATCCTCTCAAATTATATAGCAACAAAGAGACTTCACATCCTATAGATAAGGCATGTATATTGACAACAAACTCAAAGAAAGTTGACTCACTCAACTCAGCTAAAAGGTGGCGAACAAGTAAAGAGTGTACTCAAAATAAGAAGTTATAGGTTGACCTCTTTGGTTGACAGCAAATTAAGACTTTCAATTTGCACATGATCAAATGGTGATAGTCGCATTGTTCCCAAATTGGACTTATACAACAATAATAACTTCATAATATGGCACCAAGCAAGCAACCATTTCCCAGTTTGGCACATCTTTTACTTATTGAATTAGTCAACACTTAAAATGTAACACTTGTATTTAGTCTACTAAGTTTATGCTCAATAGGAATGATGAGTCACTTTGTCTGACAACTTAGCTTTGACCATTTCCTTACTTTGTTGTTACCTATTCTATTATCCTATGTTTCCCTTATAGTGTTGCAAGTATTTAATCTGCCAATATCAAATTGTTGTTTACTAAGTCAAAGACATTTTTCCACAAAGTATCGACCAAGTCAAATACTCCACATCGACTTATTTTTTGCACTATATATTGCATATAGTTCGATCTTAATTCATTGCCAGTATGTATAATATTTGGCCTTTACAATGCTTGTATATGTTGCATACAAATCAACCTATGCCCATGTAATAAATCAGCCTTGAACCATTGCTTAAATAAATCAACCTCTAAGCATATCGTCATATATAAATATATATCCATATATTTACATATACATGTATATCAACTCATGTATATATATATATAGTTTGTATACATTTGATATAAAATTGGATACAACCAAGTTAACATTCACATAGTAATAATAATTACATCGATTTTGTACACATATATACATATATATATATATTCCTCTATTTACATGTATACGTATGTGTACATATATCGATACATTCATATGGGAATGTTCGTTTTCCAAACATACATGTATAGATATGGATATATGTATATATCATATATATATACACACATTTGATTGCACGCTAAGCACATACACAATTACTATCATACTAATAGGTATCTAGGTGTGATATATCTATACATATACATATACATGTTGTAAGGTCTGTTTGATAATTCGATGCACATAAGCAACTTGTTTATAAGAGTGCATAGGTACTTCTACCTATGTACCCTCATGTGCTTTTTCCTTCAAGTGTATGGTCTATCATTGACATGCATATGTGTACATATACATATATTCCACAAGTGTTTAACTTATCAGTACTATGGATGCTAAAATCTGCAAATGGTTAGTTTAAAATACAGCAATATTTAAACATCCCTATGGAATAATAAGCCATGTTAATCATGCCATTAATGAAATAAGGGAAACCAAATAAAAGCATATAGAAACATGACATTAAACCTATCCCATATTGGATTGGTGTCACATGTGCTAGTGACCCTTTCCCAATCCTTGATTGATAGCTTAAAATGAAAATGCTATAGATGATGGAGATGATAGAGTGAAATGGACAAGATCAAATCTCAAATGAAGAGAGTAACCTTGCAAGATTGTGAAGGATTTGCTTGAGGATGAAGCCTGTATTTAAAGATTTTTCAAATGCTGAGTGTTGAAGAGGGACCAATGTGGGACTAAAGATTCTGCCAATGATAGGAGGACACTTGTCATCATGTGATTGGTTGATGTATGTGCAAGATTTGGGAAGAGTGCCCAAGGTGATATCCATAAATGATGCCCATTGTCGGAACGATATATCCTAGGACATGTATTGTACAGGATGATGATGGTTTGATAAATTGATTGATAGGCTATTGATATAAGGTTGACTGACATGTTTACGACTGATCAAGAGTTTGATTTTGTTTTCAATGGTTCGTTGTTTTGATTTTGATTTTATGATTGAAGCTTGATTTTGTTGCTTGCTATGATTGTTTTTGTTTGCGTTGCCAAAGGATGAAGGTGATGATCAGTTTATTATGGATGATTGATTATTTCGAGTGAAAGCGAAATGGGACGGGTGGATTTTTCAAATATTTGGATGTTTTTGACATTTTTTGGAATGTTTTGAGGCTGTTTTTTGGTGTTTTTGGATTTTGTGATGTTTTTGATTTTTTGATTTTCTTATGTTTTGGATTTTGATGTTTTGGATGTTTTGGATTTTTATGTTTTGAGATGTTTTGGATTTTGATGTTTTTGAATGTTTTTGGATTTTGATGTTTTGAATGTTTTGGATTTTGATGTCGGGGTGATCAAAGATGAGCCTTGCCTCACGTTAAGCCTCAGGCGGCGTAGTTGATTCAATCTTTTGATGTTTTGTTTCGACTTGTTTTTGATTTTGATATGATTTGGATGTTTTGGGTTTTGATTTGGATGTGTTTTGGATTTTTGATGTTTTGGATGTTTTGGATTTTTATGCGATTTTGACGATTAGGATATGGACATGTGTTTTGATATATAGTGCTCTGTTTATGATTTTTGTTGAAGACCAAGCTAAGGTTGATTGATCAGATCGATGGATTGATGATGATAATAACATTGTTGAGGATACACAACAATGCAATGATAGTGTTATGCAACACAAGGATTGGGATGTTGATGGGATTGATAATGATAACATTGTTGAGGATACACAACAATGCAAGGACTGGATTGATCAGGATTGATAATGATAACATTGTTGAGGATACACGACAATGCAAGGATAGTGTTAAGCAACACAAGGATATCCCGAGATGATGATTTTTTGATTGGATTTGATTGATCATGTTTGATGAAGCTTGGTTTCAAAAAGATGTTTGGATGATTTGATGTGATGTTGAAGGATGCGTTTAGATGCGACTGATAGTGATTGTTTGGATTGATGTTCGATGAAAGATGAAGCTTGATAAGGATTGTTTTCGTCAAAATATGCCATGGGCTAGTGATTCGGATTTTTTTTTGCTCACAAGTGGTGGACCAATTTGATTTAATGTTTTCCAATGTTCGGATCGCCACATAAGCTGGAGGATATAGACCAAGATTTATTCTCGAAGCAAGATGTACATATCTGCCCCCAATGTCTAGCAACGTACGGAATGCAATGGATGGATGTTCAGATAAGTGTATGGATGGATGGATATGGTAAGCACGCAAAGTATGCCAAGGATTATCTTGCGAAAAGATAAGGTGTTCAGATAACAAGTGCTCATTTGGATAATGCTTCATAGCTCAGATAATGCTTCATAGGATAGGATTAATGAAAACGGCCCATGTCAAGATGTTTACCATAAGCAAGCATAAAGTGTGCTCCAAAATTTCATCAAAATCAAGATAACTTGGACTATGAATGAATATGGATGAAAATGGATTGGATAAATGGTTCATGGATGCGTGGATTTATTATGGATGAGATGGATGGAATGCTCAATTTATTATGGATGGGATGAGATGCTTTCATCTGAACTGGCACGCGTAGATGCTCGATTCCACACATGACGCCTGTTTTCCAGGTTTTCATCATGGTCTTGCCCAAAGTGCCACCGTAGTGGTTTTCACTAGAGGACAATTTTATCTTTCTTTACTTTTTCAATCCTTTTTTGATTTTTTTTTTTGCTTTTTTTTTTTATTTTTCCGATTTTAAGCTCATGCTGAATCACAAGGTGTTGCTGATGTAGATGCCCCTGTCATAATGTGCCATCGGTATCTTGCTTGAAGAAGTTGCTTTGCTAAGATACGTGCACTTGAATACAATTCTTTGAATTTCTGATATGCTTCGTTGATACCGGCGTTGACTTTGTCTTTGTGCACACATCGCGATAGATTGCCTTCTAAATCCTTATGATGAAGGGTTGTTGCCAATACACGGTCAATGTAAGAATTGGATATTATGCGTGGAGGCGTGTATGGAGTGTGTTTAGGGATAAGAGATGGATTGGTCGACAGTTTGGAACCTTTGACTCTCCAAACTTGGGAAGATAAGCAATGATGGGTGGATACGGAAGTGTGCATGGAATTAGGACCAACTGCTCGATACACTTTGTACATCGCTTGAAAAGCCTGATTTTTCTTTTGCGGACATTCTTGATGGATACTTTTCCCTTTTTGATTTTGCCCCATAGTTTCTTTGACTAATGGAGTTTGATAGGGATGATCTTTCTTTTTATTCTTTTGTATCCATTTATATTTGATTTGTCCATTATGCTTCTCAACTTCTTTTGATTTGATAACGTTCTTCGTACTTTGATTTAGATATTTCCTTTGACGTTGGTCCCAATTCATGGATGGGGTGATGGGTGGATGAAGATTTGTGATGTGGTTGGTTGTAGTATTGACTCTAGCTTCATCATAAGGACTCTTCATGCTCCCTATGTTGACGTTTGCTTGAGACGAAGTTGCCCCCAGTATGGTGATAGTGGTACCTTCATGCTTTGATTTCTCTTGTTCCAAGAGCTCTTGTTCAATAAGTGTTCTCTGATAGATGACCGTCGTAGTTGACGTTCTTTCAATTTGCTGCTCCGCTAACTCTGGATGTTCTATCTGACTTGTTTTGTTGAGCGGATAATGATGGATATCTTTATTCATGATGTCCTCAATCTGAGTTTGGGACATATTCGATCCTGATGTTGACAACTCTGTTTGATTGTAGGAATTAAGAATCTGCTCTTTTTGTGTAACACAATCTTGTTCTAGATGAAGATCATCTACTTGTCCATCCATAGAAAGCATCTCATGGGTAGATGGAGGAGTAAGTGCTATGTGGATGCGATCATCTTGCATGGATAAGAGAGTGTTCATTAGATTATTGTAGTATCTTGAAGATACAAATTCTTGATCTTGGTTAATTTTGGAGTTGCTTTCGACATGCTTTGGATCAAGTTCTTCACATGGGGCAGCTTCAAAGGATGGATTTCTTACAAATGGCTCTTGGATATCTTCATTATGCATGGGAAGTGGCTTAATATCTTTATGATCTTTGATTGGACTTGGATCAGGTGTTGAGTTGAAGATTCCTTCAATATCGGCAATCATGAGGTCGAAGGATGTCAATATGTCTTGGAAAGGGCCATTGCTATACTTTGGTGAAAGACATTGATCATACTTTAGAATAAATTCTTGAGATATGTCCTCTACCTCATTAGGTGATGTAGATACATTTTCAGCATGATCATTGGTCGATGCCTCGTTGGATGAAGTGAAAATATCTTTATTGATGGATAGATTTTGAACATTGTTTTCAACAATTGCAGTAGAGAGATTTCTAAGGTCTTCAACCATATGGTCAAATGATGTTGACATTTGTTGACTTGGATCATTGTTGGGTATTGTTGGTGTATTTTGATCATGATTGAGAAGTGACTCTTGACATATATTCATTTGATCATTGGATGGAGTAGACACAACTTCAAGGTGTTCAATGATGGAGTGATCTTGATCTTTGTTCTCAACAGTTGTCATCTTTTGTGTTTGTGCTCGTGTTGGTTGGGTAGCTTGAGAGGCTTGGGAATCTTTAGAGGATTGTTGCACTTGTCGAGCTCGTCGTGCTTGTTGCTTGGCTAGATATTGTTGGATGGCCTTTTGGTAGGCTTGGTGAGCTTTTAGTGCAATGTCATATTGTCTTGCCGCATTTGGTTTTGGTGGTAGTGGTGGTGGATTTGGAATCATGTTGGATGCGATGATGGGTGTGATGGGGGTGGATGAGATTGGTGGAAATGATGTCTCCACTATGCTACTCACATCAAAATCCGAAGGCAACTTGGCCCCTTGTTTTGCTAGTTCAAGCATGTACAACGAAGGGTTGAGTCTCATCATGACATTGATCATTCGATGATTATCCGGATTTAGGAGCATTTCAGCTATTTCTTCATGAGACATTCCAAAGGTAGGGTCCTCCCCTTGGTTTTCTCCTTGCGGATTTTGCGATGATGAGAGGGTCAATGGATTGTTTGATTCTGTTGGATTCATTTCTGTGTTGGTTTGGCTAAGATCGCTTGAAGCGGGAGTTTCTTTGTGGGCTTCCATACTCTTCTTGTATTGAGATCTCATTTGAACCATAAAACAAGGATCAATCTTCGAGAATATGGGAGATGAATCTCTTGATTCCTTGGATTAATCTCTATTTTATGTCCCAAATTGAAAGTTTTAGGATGCTTTTTTAGGATCAAATGTGATGATGATATGATGGTGATGTTTAAAGATGGATGTTATGGATGTTTTTGGCTTTTGATAAATCTTGAATGAAATGCTAGGACTTGGATTTTTGATTGGTTTGATTTTTGGATTTTTTTGAGATTTTGTCCTTGATCTTGATTTGGATTTTGATTTTGGGATTTTGAATAAAAAGACCTAAGATGTTGATAATGATCTAAAGGATAGTTGTGTTCAAAAGATGATGATTTGGATATGTGTGAGGAGAAGGATGCATCTACCCACACCTACCCAAACAAAATGATTGTTTCACTAAGTATATGGAGAAGGATTCATCTACATACACTAAGCTAGACAAGATGATTTGGATGACTTTGACTAAGAATATGCAAAAAGGATGTGTTTACACATTCCTAGCCAAAGGTGTTTTGATAAATGTTTTCAAGGACTTGGTCTCAATGATTTTGGTGTTTGCTTGATTTTATCATAAAGCCTAGCATTTCAAGGATGATTTCAAGGTTTTTTCAAAAGATGATTTGTGAGATGATGTTTGATGTTTTGAAAGATGGATGAAAGAGGTTTGATTTGTTTTGATCCCTAGATGAACCTAAAAAAACCACTTTGTTTTCCTAGACCTAGGTATTGAAGAGCATGCATATGCTTCCTAAAGACCTTTGTAACCAAGGAATGATTTGAACATTTTGGATTTCCAATCAATGATTTGTGCTTTTGGGATTTGGAGTTTTCAACACACATGAAAGTTCATTTTGCTTATCTTTGTTTAATGGCTTTATTTTACCAAAAACACTCTCTTTGATTAAAGTTTCAAACTAAGATGTCCAATGTCTTAATTTCTTTAAACCCCACAAGATATTTTATGTGGAAATTCAATGAACTTAAGGCAAGGGTTTTCCTATTGTTTACTCAAAAAGACAAATTGAGGTATAATCCAATGCTTAGGAACCTCTAAGGACATGAATCCCAAGGGAAAGCAATAGCATATGGATTGAGTCATATGTTGAGGGTTTGAAATTTTGAATCTTCACAAGCCACTTATGGATGTGAACAATATTTGTTGTGGATTCCCACTTGGACAGAGTCAGCTTCACAGCTTATCTCCTAGCGGATGGTTAGATGCTTGACCCCGGCTCCCTCATGGCTCATTAGCGTCCAATGGAGACGTGAACATCAACACCAGCATGAAACTCCCATGGCATGCTTTCCATCTCTACTTTCCATCTCTACTAGAAGGCAAGTAAGAGTGTGCAGGGTGGCGAGCGGCTGGATTCTTGCACCAACAAATAGATTAAGGATTTTGGCAAATTCTAGCACATGGGTTCTAGTAAGGACTTTCGTTAAGTGGAGATTGACCCTTTAGCAAGAAGTCCCCTTCCGGATCCATCTTGTTGGAGCCAAGCGTGATTATGGCGTTTAACCAAAACCCTCATTTTATATCCATTTGGAAATACTCTTGGCTTTAGAGGTATTTAGGTTGAAGTGGATCCCTTAGGTGAGTACTTTAAAGGCCCTCTAAAGATAAACAAAAGCGAGCAAAGAGACACAATCCATAGCTGATCTTTGATGGCACAAAAGAAAGAGATATGCTGTGAAAATGCCCTACTCACACTCGCTGTATGTTCAATTTTAAGCCCAAATTGAAGTGTTTTAAAACAATAGAATGTATTTTGAATGTTTCTCTTGCACCCTAGATCGCACGAAGCACAAGGGGAGAGGATACGCACTCAAAAGACAACAATCACACAATTCAAAACTTGTTCATTTTATAACCTTCAAAGCAATTGTGAGTTCGTTTTAAGCACCAAATGAAATATGAAGATTGCTTGTTCAATTTTTAACCCAAAACGAACTCTAGTAAGTTTGTCCTAAGATTCGTTTTAAGTCCTTTGCAATGAAAATCAAATTGTTCATTTTAGACCCAAATGAAAAGTAGTGTTCTAAAATGAAAAGATAAACAAGTTCGTGAAATAGTGTTGATCAACACTTAAAGTGTTAAAAAACACATTGTGTTTTAAAAAAAAAAAAATCATCCCCCTTTCGTCTTTGTTTGCTAGCCTCCTCGTTGATTTTTTGCTTTCGCTTTTCCCTTTTTGCCTTCGTTGTTCGTTTGTACCTTTTCGCCTTCGCTTTTCCTTTTTGCCTTCATTGTTCGCTTGTACCTATGAAAAAAAAGACAAATATGTGAGATTTAGGACATTAAATTTACTTTGATCATAAATCCCAAATGACAAATTAATGATTTGGATGAGTATCACACTTGTTAGATTCACTTTTCCACATTGTTCAAGATATCAATTTAATCCACAAAGAAAAAGAACTTTCACTATCTCAAAGAAATCATAATAAATGTAATAATATCTAATTATGACATTTATTAAAAAATTAATAAATCATAAGCATAGTGATAGAACATAAGTGAATATTTGAATCATGAGTAATCCAATTAGCATATTATTGAGATGTGGATCTGTCTATTAATAACTAGCATACTACATAGGTATCAATTTAAAGGCAAGAGCACATGTATCTTCAAATTAAATGCTTGCACCTTTCCTTAATGACTGTGACAAGGTGAAATCAATTGTAGAACATGTTCACCTACTCAATCGAGAGAAAAAAAGAAAAAATAAATAAAGTAAGTGAAAATAAGCCAGCATTTAATAAAAAGACAGCGATGTAAACATCAAAGACCCAACATTATTTATGATGATACAGACTAGAGATAGAGACACCATTAGCGCCCTCAGTTTTTCATGATATTTTAGCACAAAAAAAGAAAAGAAAAGCGCATCATAGCCCTTTTGAATCTTTTAAACCACTGCAATGGACAGGGACAAAGTTGTACGGAGGCATATGCATCGGTCAAAATTCTGAATCCCACTCTTTGCTCTGGCGTGCTTAATCCAACCTGTCGATTTAATGCTGCCAAGTTCAAAGTCAAAAGGTTAAGTGTGTCGATTATTGCTACAACGTTTTGAAAATCTCACAGACTTTGGCGTGTCAGGATATAAGACAAATGTGTTGAAAGTATGCAATGATAAATATCAGAATCTCCTCATAGGCTTTTGTCCTTTCAATTTCTTGCGATGTAAAGAACATATGGCTAGCTCATGAGTTGGAAATCAGCATTCGGGGAAAACAGACCTCTTCAGATCTTATTCTGGTGAATATTGTAAGAGCCTGACCACTACTTAACAGAGATCATAAATCGTCGTGATTAGTTTGAAACTTCTTTATTTGAATGTCATGAGGTTAAAGTCAGCAGTGGAGAGACAGGGAATGCGTGGCAGAATATAGGAAATTAGTAGATATAAGAAATGCGTGGCAGATCACAGAGTAGATGCGTGGCAGAATGTAGGTAGAAGGACGTAGGTATGCAGGCCGCGGGTGTGTGGAATGCAGACAGAATGCACATACTATAATGTGGGTGTATGTATCAGAATGCGTGTGGCAGAATGTGGGTACAAGGGCGCAAGTATGCAGGCCGCAGGTATGTGCTTGGCAGGTAGAATTTAGGATAAAGAATACAACATAAACTTCAACGTGCATGACAAGCGCCAAGAAAGATTTAAGCGAGAGATACAAAAGCGATGATCTATTTGCTTCGTGAAAGAGCCAAAACATTAGAGAGGCCACCAGACTTTAATGTTACCTCACACACCATTCCATCTTTTTCTGCAGCCTCGGCAGGCAGCAACTCTGCGTGGGTGAAGGAGATCACATGGGAGGCAAAATGTCAAAGAGTCATTGCCTTGTCTCATCAAGTTAGTATATCTTAGTTGTAAATGCAAACAACATGTGAATGTATTAATGATCTCTGCTTATAACGTTTTTGTATACCCTTTGTGCAGAAAGCGTAAAGCTGTTCAATGAAGGCGTGGCTTGATGAGAAGTCAATAGCCTGAAATTTTTATTTTACTGTTGATTAGCTAGCTTCCTTTATCAACAATGAAACCTATAACTTCTTTCGAATAGACATAAATATTTTTCAAACGAATATCCTTAGGCAAGTAAAAAAGAAGAAACAGAGATTGTGTCCCACAATTGTTTTAAGCAAACAACATTTCAGCTGTATTCTTAACAAGGGAATTGTGCAACGTGTAGATAAGCAAAATCTTGCCAAAAAAAGATGAATCTCTACATAGGTATGCAAAATTTCTGTTCATAGTTGCCCTCCTTCTAGCGCCATTTTGTGGATGCTAAAATCTGCAAATGGTTAGTTTAAAATACAGCAATATTTAAACATCCCTATGGAATAATAAGCCATGTTAATCATGCCATTAATGAAATAAGGGAAACCAAATAAAAGCATACAGAAACATGACATTAAACCTATCCCATATTGGATTGGTGTCACATGTGCTAGTGACCCTTTCCCAATCCTTGATTGATAGCTTAAAATGAAAATGCTATAGATGATGGAGATGATGGAGTGAAATGGACAAGATCAAATCTCAAATGAAGAGAGTAACCTTGCAAGATTGTGAAGGATTTGCTTGAGGATGAAGCATGTATTTAAAGATTTTTCAAATGCTGAGTGTTGAAGAGGGACCAATGTGGGACTAAAGATTCTGCCAATGATAGGAGGACACTTGTCATCATGTGATTGGTTGATGTATGTGCAAGATTTGGGAAGAGTGCCCATGAGAGGGAAAATTTGAATTCAAATTTTTCCATGAATCTTGAAGTTTGACTTTGGAAGGGACATGTAAGAGACATGTAAGGCACCATAAATGCTCTATTGGGTGTACATGTCCACTTGGGGGAGATTCAAACTTGGAGAATATTCTCCCTTTATGCCAAGTTGAAAATAAATAATTTTATAAATCATTAAATGCAATTTCATGTGCAAGTGGCCAAATTTAGAGAATGTAAGTGGGTGAGATTAGCATTAGATTTAGTCAGGATTAATTAGCTAGGATGATGATTAGGATGCTTTGACCACTTTGACTTGATTTAGGGATTTAAATCAAATCAAAGGGAGATGAATGATGATCTGAGATTTAATTAAATAAATGATTGATTTATTTAATCAAAGAGATGATAGGATCAAGTTTGATTTATTTGATTTAAGTTGATGGATTTTAGGAGATTGATAAATAAACTTGATTTATTTGCCGAATGGATGAATATGACCTAGTTGAATGCATTATGTCAATTTGACGTGTCTACAAGTACAAGAATAGTAATAAAGTGAAGAACTCACAAGCTCATACAGATAAACATCACCCAATAATGCACTCAATAGTAATCAAGTCTGTTACTAATGCAGACACATCAAACTAAGGATGACTTACCAAATCCCAACATAATAACTTGACTCAACCATACTATTTTGAGTGTGTGTAAGCTCAAGTAGTTTATATTACTGTTTACTCGACCAAGATCTTCTCTTGAGTGATACTTCCCCTCTGCCTGGAGGAATTGAACATATACATGCATCTACTAACACATTCCCATGACAATCAACTATTCAAAAAAATTTGCATTGCACAAAATACATCTCCATAGTCATAATATCAATTCAATAACTATTCATTTCACATATATGCATTTCTTTACATATCATTAAATGAGATAGAATTCATTCATAATTCATGGATAACTAAGTGCAAGCACAATTTATTCATCTTTAGGATTCACATTTACCCTACATAGTAATAGTAAATATTAAGTACACAATTGGGATGTAACATACTCCCCCCTTGTGAATCATCGTCCCCAATGATTTTATGTAGCAACATAAAACAAACACATAAACAACATATTATTTTTGAAGTACACTGAAACACATCTAAAACATGAGGAAAATTTGGTTGATTGTTAGCATAGTCTTCCCAAGTGGCTAAGGCTTCCGCATACTAGTCCCACTCGACTTTACATTGCAAGACTTCTTTGTTACACAAGCGAATCTTACGTGTTCTTAGTATTTGATGGGCTCGAGAGTTACCACTTTGGGGTCCTATACCTGTACAGCATTCCAATCAATCACATGATTATCACCTGGTATATACTTCTTAAGGTAGGACACGTGGAAGACGCTATGCATCCTGGCAAGAGCAAGTGGCGATGCAATTTGATAAGCTACCGAATTTACTTCCTCTAGAATCTCAAAAGGTCCTACATAGTGTGGGGCTAACTTGGAAGACTTTCCAAATTTAATGGAGCTCTTGTGAGGTTTCACTCCCAACAACACCTTGTCACCTACATAAAAATTGTGGGGCACTCTTTTAGCATCAGCATAGCTTTTTTGTCGGTCATTAGCTTCAACCAACCTTTGCTTAACAATCTTAACTTGCTTCTCCATTTTAGCCAACATTTGTAGCCCAAGACTCACTCTATCCTCAATTTTATCCCAACTTATAGGAGTTTGACACTTTTGACCATATAATGCTTCGAAAGGCTCCATCTTTATCATGAAATGGTAAGAATTTTTGTAAGAAAACTCCACTAAAGGTAAGTAGTCCTCCCACTTGTATTGTTGATCCATGTAATACATCCTTAGTAGGTCTTCCAATACTTGATTCACCCTTTTAGTTTTTCCATCCATTTCTGGATGATAAATTGAGCTAATATTTAGTTGAGTCCCTAGTGCAAAAAACAAGGTTTTCCAAAACCTAGAAGTGACTCGTGCATCCCTATCCGAGATAATATTCTCAAGAATCCCATGCAACATAAACACTTCTTGCACAAATTTCCTTGCTATGATAGGTGCTCCATCAGTTAAATTCTTGGGTATAAAATCTGTTACTTTGGTAAGCTTATCTACCACCACAAGAATGGCATTGTGCTTATTTCTTGACATAGGCAATCCTTGCACAAAGTCCATACTTATGACTTGTTCGAATTCCTCTCTAGTATATCATGTGGGTATAACAATCCTGCATGATGATGATGCTCTACTTTCACCCTTTGACATTCAAGACACCTAGCTACAAATCTAGTCAAGCATCTCCTTTCATCCCCTTCCAAAAATATAACAACTTCACATCTTCCATTATTTTTGTCATGCCAGGGTGTCCAGAGTACGATGTTTCATGTACTTTCCATACCAGATTTCTTAACTCTTCTACGTCAGGTACATACATTCTACCCTTATATCTAATTAGTCAATTACGTTCAAAATGAAAACCTTCATACCTAGAATCTTTCAAATTGCTAGTGAGTGCTTTCTTGACTTGCAAGTAATACTCATCCTCTTTGCATTTCTACAACACTTGACCTTTAAAGTCAATTTCAATCATCACTATTAAAGCAATATGACATCTTCGATTGAAGGCATCGGCAACCTGATTCTCCTTTCCTTTGATGCAACTAATGTTGAAGTCATAATTAGCTATTGACTCTAACCATCTTCTCTACCTAACATTTATATTAGGTTGAGTGAATAAATACTTTAACCCGTTATGATCAATCTTCATCTCAAAGGGTTTCCCTAACAAGTAATGCCTCCAAATTTGCAATGTGTGAACCATGAATGCTAACTCCACATCATGTGATGCATATTTTTTCTCATAAGGTTTTAGCTTCCTCAATTCGTAAGCAATTACTTTCCCATCTTGCATTAACACACCCCCTAGGCCTTCCTCAAATGCATCCGTGATAACAATAAATTTACCTTCAGGATTTGGTACTTTCAATATCGGTGCAATAGTAAATTTCTCTTTGAGTAGGTCAAAGGCTTCTTGAAACTTATCTGTCAATTCAAATTTTTTCCCTTTTCTTTGTAAAGAAGTAATTGGAAAGGAAATCTTGGAGAAGTTTGCAAAAAAAATTCTATAATACCTTGCTAGACCCATGAAAATCTTTACTTCAAATACATTCTTGGGTACTGGCCACTCTAACACTATCTTTATCTTAGTTGGATCTATAGAGATTCCATTAGTTAAGATTACATGTCCAAGACAGTGCACTCTTCTTTGAAAGAAGGTACACTTAGAGAGTTTACCATACAAATTATGTTCTCTTAAACATTGTAGGACTATCTCTAAATGTCCACAATGATCTTCCTCATCCTCAAAATAAATCAGGATGTCATCTAGAAAAACCAAGGCAAATTTATCTAGTTAATCCCTAAATATACTATTCATCATGTTCATAAATGTCACAGGTGCATTTGTTAAACCAAGGGTAGAATTGTAAACTCGTAGTGTCCATATTGAGTTCTAAATGCAATCTTAAAGATGTCTCCATCCTTAATCCTCAACTGATGATATCTAGATCTTAGATCAATCTTGGAAAATACAACTCCCCTTATTTGATCGAAAAGATCATCAATGCATGGCAACATATACTTATTATTTACTGTAGCTTTTTTAAGCATATGATAATCAATGCATAAACACAGAGTACCATCCTTTTTCACAAAGATGACTAGTGCTCCCCAAGGTGACACATTTGGCCTTATCAACCCCTTAAACAACAGTTCATCCAATTGTGCCTTAAGCTCCATTAGTTCGGTTGTTTTCATCCTATATGGCACCTTGTAAATAGGTTCAAACATTGGAACTATATCTATAAAGAAGCCAAATATCCTTTTCAATGGCAACCCAGGTAACTCATCTGAAAACACATCCAAAAAATTTCTTAGTATAGGATACCTCTCCATATCCAACATTCATGTTTCCATCTCTTGAAAGTTTTGTGACCCAAAGTTATCAAGGTTCTCTTCAAGTTCTTCTATCTTGACTACAAAGAGTTTCACCCTTTCTTCTTAGCCCTTAATAATTGCATTGCAGTGATTTGACAAATCTTGACCTCTCTAGGTATCCCTTGAAACTTCACTTGGTTACCAAGATCATCTAGGCATTCTACAGTTTTAGCATGGCAATCTACCTCAACCCTATGTCTCCATAGCCAATTCATACCTAAGATAACATCATAGTATCCTAAAGGCATGATATATAGGTTCACTTCTATAGAAAAACAAGGTAGCTCTATCCTAGCCTTGAACAAACATTGTTCCACCTTTGCTCTTGATTGGTTTGCATACTCTACATCCCAAGATGTTGTCATGTATCCAGCCTTTCTAGATAATTTCTTAGCTATTCTAGGTGAAATGAAATTGTCAGTTGCACTAGTATATATAAGTATAGAAATGGGTAAGCCAAAAAAATACCAAGAGTTTCAATTGGAGTCACTTGATACTCCGCCCAGTGATTGTCCACAGCTGCATGTATCTTTTGTTGGAATATTGCTTGCTAGGTAGGTAGTGGATTACCATAAGATCGTGACTCAAAAGACTTGTTGGGGAATTCTCTATCATAGTGGTCTCCTCCACATGTAAAGCATCCAGTAATTGGCCCTCTCTTCCTTACAAGTTCTCCAAATTTACTAGTGTTTCCACCAACATTTTTGGTATTCCCACCACTGGAACCATTCCTCTTATGTTTGCTTTTTTATTCTTTTCCACCATTATAGGGTCCTTTTTCCCCTTGCTTGGGTACATTTTGCACAACTTCCACCTTCTTTGGAGTGTCTTGTCTTGAACTCCTACAACCTTCTTACAATATGTGCTTTCCTAATGGGTGGAGATAGCCTTGAGCTTTTGCTCCTGTTTAACTGCTTTCTCATACACAAGATCCATATTTTTTGGACTATGCACATCCACCTCTCCTTCGATCTGATGGTTAAGTCCCATGATAAACTTTCTTATACGAAAGTGTTCATCTTTCTGGTACATAGGAACATAATGCAACAGATGGGTAAACTTCTCCCAATACTCATTGACCGCCATATTACCATGTCTCAGACTCTAAAAATCCATGATTTTTTGGTCAAAATAGAGTTGGGGAAACCATCTCTTATGAAAAATTTCAACAAATTGACTCCATATCAGTTTCCATGAGTTAATATTGAGTTCCATCTTTTTATTCATCCACTAGTTAGAGGCTTCTCCTACTAATTGGTATGTGTCCCATGTGCCTTTGGTGACGTCAGTATAATTTTGAATCTTGAAATACTTCTCCATTTGGACTAACCAAGCCTTAGCTTCATCTTCACTGGTGCTTCCCTCAAACTTGGGTGGGGTGATTTTCTTGATATCTCTAGAAAGTTCAAAATCCATACACTTCTTATTTGTTTCCTCAGATAGAGAATGTGATTTCAGACTCTCTCATGATCATGAGTTTGATCATGTTTGTGAGAATATTTTTCTCCCTCGTGCTCATTGTTTGGAACTTCCTTCTTAACCCTACCCTTTACCCTTTCTTGTTCAAGGTTTTCCAAACATGCTAAGATTTAGTCCAGTTTAGCTTCAACTCCTACTAGTCCTTGCCCAACTTCTTGGCTTCGGCCAAGGTTGGTTCTTTTCCTCACCATCTTCATAAGAATATATTTTACCTAAATTTTTTATCCATGTTAGATTTAATCATGTTATCAAATATATAATGGAAAACATTTAAATGAGCATTACTTCACACATAACGAATTCCACATAAGACTTAAGCACACGCTTTCAATAAACACACAATTTTATTCATTTTTTCAAGGATTTTAATATCCTTTTGATTACATGGAGTGACTATTCAGATAGTCTATTGGAGAGTATCCCTTGGATTCACTCTCTAACACATAACTTAATGGATTATATCCTACAAATTGAGATTATTGCTCATCTCTCATTTGTTCATACCTATCCCAAAATGGATAATAGCATTTGGATTTATCATCCAACACATAGTTGTGAGGTACATAACCCTCAGACTCATTACTTGAGGAAATTACAATTACTTTCACCATTGGAAGAACTCTAGGGTCCCTAAAGATAAATGTCAAATTGACACTTCCTTCTGAGGGCATATCCTTGGAAAGTGATAATGACTTAGACTTTTCTTGTGAGACAGAAGGTAGGTAGTTATATTTAGCCTCCATCTTCATCTTTCTCTTCACTCCATTGATTTGAGAAATCGTGTGACTAAAGGTTTCAGTGTCGCTTAACCATATGGCATTATCGTAGTTATTACCCTCAATTGTTCTAGAGATGGCTTCTCTTTCCTTCTTGGCCTTAAGGTAGCGCTCATTTCCAATTACAGACTTTCTAGCTATTAACCTGAGACACACCATCCTGACACAAGAATTTCCAAACATTAGATAATGTTGGATGGAAATTATGATGAGCTCATAAGTTTCAGAGTTAAACCTGGTAGCTCTGATATCACATGTAACATGCTAACCATTCACTGAAGTAAATTTTCCTAAGTTTTCACTTTATAAGTAAATAAACTATGTAACAATCCATTGCAATAAAAAAATTCTTTTCTTTATTGAGAAAAAATGAACATATATGTCAAAACAATATACAACAAGGATTCCATTTCAATATAATAATTTCAAAATTTACAATATTCCAAGAATGTGTATAAGTACATACATAGTTCAACTAAGCTTCAAAGAAATAAATATAGATGGTCTAGGATCCACGTTTAAAAACTTTATCTTCTATCACCTATTGAGAAGGAGAAGCATCACTCAAGCGCTTTTCCACCAACTACAAACTCATATGCGGTCCCTCACACATCTATCATATGATAAATTTCCCTAACCTTCAACGAAGAGATTGGTGGAATAACCTCGTACGACAACCACAATAAGCTTAGTGTTGTGCCCTACGTGACTAGAACTTGTAACCCTGCAATCTACAACTAGCATACACTACATGGACATGGTGAACTTACAATGGAGCCAAAGGAAATCACACTACTTTGGCCAAAGTGTTCTCACTCAGTACTTTGAGTAAAGGTCATTTTATTCACTTACACTTACTTAAGCTTGCTTTGACTTAAGGCCACTATAATCTATGCATAGGTAACCCATCCTATGGGTAATCTTTAACCTCAAAATTCACCTATCATTTATCTTACATACTCTAGGGTATTTCTATTCATAAAGCAAATGTAAAAGTTCCCTCCCTTCAATGGACATGCAATCCCAGAAGTAACCCACTAGCTATCTAGTAATCAAATGACTTAGCTACGAGTAACCCTTAAGCTACCGTTATTTAATCATATCTAGTATATAAATACCTATGAAAAACAATCCCCTTTATTTAAGGAGTAATTATAAGCACTTCAAAAAACAACACAAACAACTTTTAATTTCCTTTCAAAGAAAATGTTGTCTTTCCCTAATGCAAGTAAACTCAATAGATCAATTAAACACTCAAGATTCAATCTTTTATAAACAAAGACAAATAAAAGAAGATTATCCTCATGCTTGAAATACGCTTGTCCAATTGATTATTTGTTGCACAACTTCAAACAAAAACTAGCTTAACTTGACCTCACAAGAAATGCCTCAAATAAACGTCTCTCACAATTGAACAATATGCTTCTCTCAAAATGATGAAATGATCTCACAAAATACTCAAAGCTCACTCAGAATACAACAAAATATTGCAGAATATAAAATGCAATGTAGAACATAATAGAATGCAAATGGGATGCAAATGGAATGCACCCCAAAAGAGAGCATTAGCCTCTCTATTTATACAACAACAAAGAGACTTCACAACCTACAGGTAAGGCATGTAGATTGACAAAAAACTCAAATAAATTCAACTCACTCAACTCAGCTAAAAGGTGGCGAACAAGCAAAGAGTGTACTCAACATAAGAAGCTACAAGTCAACCTCTTTGGTTGATTGAAAATTAAGAATATTTCAATTTATGCATGATCAAATCGTGATAGTCGCATTGTTCCTAAATTGGACTTCTACAGCAATAAGAACTTCATAATATTTTGCCAAGCAAGAAGCCATTTCCCTACAGTTTGGCACAACTTTTACTTATTGTATCAGTCAACACTTAAAATATAACACTTGTACTTAGTCGACTAAGTCTATGCTCAGTAGGAATGATGAGCAACTCAACTTTGACCATTTCCTTACTTTTTTGTTACCTATCCTATCATCCTACATTTCACTTTACAGCCCTGCAAGTATTTAATCCGCCAATATCAGATTGATGTTTACTAAGTCAAATACATTTTTCCAAAAAGCATCAACCAAGGCAAATACTCCATATCGACTTATTTGCTACACTATATATTGCAAATAATTTGATCTTAATTCATTTCTAGTATGTATAATATTTGGACTTTATAATGTTTTTATATGTTGCATACAAATCAGCCTAGGTCCATGTAATAAATTGGCCTCTAAGCATTGCTTAAATAAATAAGCCTCTAAGCATATAGTCATATATAAATATATATCCATATTATTTACATATACATGTATATCAACTCATATATATATATCTTATACCAATAAAGTATGTATACATTCGATATACAATTGGATACAACCAAGTTAACATTCACATAGTAATAATAATTACATCGATTGTGTACACACACACACATATATATACATATACATATATATATATATACATCTATATATATATATACATATATATATTCCTCTATGTACATGTATACGTATGTGTACATATATCAATGCATTCGTATAGGCATGTCTGTTTGCAAAACATACATGTATATAGATACATGTATGCATATGGATATATGTATATATCATATATATATACACACATTCAATTTCACAACAAGCACATACACAATTACTATCATATTGATAGGTATCTAATTGTGATATATCTATACATATTCATATACATGCCATAAGGTCCATTTGATAATTCCATGTGCATAAGCAACCCGTTCATAAGAATGCAAAGGTATGTCTACCTATGTACCCTCATGTACACGTTCCTTCATGTGTATAGTCTATCATGAACATGCATATGTGTACATATACATATATTCCACATGTGTTTAACTTATCAATACAAGAATAGTAATAAAGGGAAGAAATCACAAGCTCATATAGATAAACATCACCCAATAATGCACTCAATAGTAATCGAGTCCATTACTAATGGAGAAACATCAAACTAAGGATGAATTACCAACTCCCAACATAATAACTTGACTCAACCATACTATTGTGAATATGTGTAAGCTCAAATATGTTACATTACTAGTTACCTAGCCAAGATCTTCTCCTAAGTGATACTTCCCCTCCGCCTGGAGGAATTGAACATATACATGCATCCACTAACGCATGCCCATGACAATCTGTTGCTCAAAAAAATATGCATTACACATAATACATCTCCATAGTTAGAATATCAATTCAATAACCATTCATTTCACATATATGTATTTCTTCACATATCATTAAATGAGATAACATTCATTCATAATTCATGGATAAAAAAGTGCAAACACAATTTATTCATCTTCATAATTCAAATTACATTCACATTTACCCTACGTAGTAATAGTAAATAATAAGTACACAATTGGGGTGTAACATTGAGCGAGTTCCAATTTTGGTGCTCTCCAAATGGTTTGTATTGGGAAATACCAACCCTTTGGGTTGGATTTTCCTTGGGCATCCAACCCAAAGGGTTGAATGACCATTTCATGCCAAAGAGATGTTTTTTGAAAAGGTAAATAAATTCACATATTTTTGGCCATGCTCTCCATCAGGTTTGCATGTGTTTCAATGCAAATTTATTAAAATACCATGATGATGTTAAAATCTCTCTTAGCTATCTAACCATATATCTTTTTTATGTTTTGATTATGTTAAGATTTTCATCTTTAATTTCTTTTCTTAGTGTGTCTGTTTTTGTCAAAAACCAATATGTGGTATTTTGGGTATAGTTTTTTATTCATTCATCAAATTTTGAAAAAAAATACATTTTTAGAAACTAGACTCCATGTACACATTGAAAAAAATAAAATTACTTTTTGTTTAGCTTTCAAAATTTAGGGAGGAGCATGCTCAAATTTCTATTTAGGATGTGTCCAATTCGAAAATTAGTAAAAAATTATATATTCATTAAAATTAGCTAAAAAATCAAGCATAAACTACATAATGTTAGTTAATTTCTCACTAAAGCAATTTTTGAAATTCTAAAAAAAGTTAATATTTTAGGGGGAGCACAACAAATGCTATGTTATATTTGTTTGAAAAAATAGGACCACTTTGTGTGCCCCCCTTTTTGAAACCCTTAATCTTCACCATTTTTAAAAAAATTGTAGTTTAGAAAGTAGATTTGAAGCACTACAACTCTAGTTATTATTGCATCTTCAAATTTTGAGCATAACTATCTTCATTTTCTCGTTGAATATCAAACTTTGTTGATTTTAGAAAAAAATGGCATCTTAAGACCTTTTTGTATCATGCATCTTGGTGCACTTACCCCTAAAGGTTTGGAGTGACTTTTCAATGTCCAAAGACATGTTTTTTCAAATAGTAAAAAAAATGACATAATCTCAAGCGTGTTCCTCATCAAGTTTTCATGTGTTTCAATGTCAAGCCAAAAAGATACCATGATAATGTTAAGATCTCTCTTAACTTTCCAACCATGTAATTTTTTTCACATTTTGAGTATGTTAAGGTTTTCATTTTTTATTTCTTTTGTTAGTGTTTTTTTTTTTGTCAAAAACCAATGTGTGGTATTTTTGACTTTGTTTTTTAACTGCATTGAAATTTCAAATAAATTATATTTTTAGAAACTAGACTCCATTTGATAAGTATTCAATTTTTATTTATTTTTGATTAGTTTTCAATATTTTTAGGGGGGAGCGTGCTCAATTTTCTATTTTTCAAGATGCATCCACATTGAAAATTAGTAAAAACCCATATATTTATTAAAAAATTAGCAGAAAAATTGAACATAAACTATATGGTGTTAGCTAATTTCTCACTGAAGCAATTTTGAAATGCTAAAAAAGTTAACATTTTAAGGGGCCATAAAAAATGTTATGTTATAGTTTTTTAAAAAAAATAGGACCACTTTGTGTGGTCCTCATTTTTAAACCCTTTAATCTCTAGCATTTAAAAATAAATAGTAGTTTAGAAAGTGCATTCAAAACACTACGACTCTTGCTTTCATTGCATCTTCAAATTTTGAGTGCAACTATCTTCAGTTTCTCATCTAAGATTAGTCTTTCCTGATTTCATAAAAAAAGTGGCCACTTAAGACCCCTTTTAGGTCCCCCATTTCCATGTACTTACCTTTGACATGCTTTTCTGGTGGAGACTCTTTTTAATGTTTGGAAAATATAAATTATATTTTGTTGTTGTTCTCTTGATCATCATTTTTTGCTTTACTCTAAAGCAATGAATTGTTCTAATGCTTTATTGCAAATTCAAATGTAAGCAAATAAAGTTGCATGTAAGGTTGCCCACTTATAAATGTTACTGGATTATTAGGGTAATGCTTGTTGTGTTATTGTTAGGGTGCCTTTGACTCATGTTTCTTTTTGAGGTCATTCTCCTACTTGATAACATCATCATGTATTGAGTCATTTTACTCGTGACACTTGAGAAGCCCATTCTAAGGCTTCCCCTCCTTTTGCTAGAAGGTATTGGTAGGGTTGGTCATGACCCGCCTCTCACAAATTTTCCTCCTCACCACCTCTTAATGGTGGGTTTATTAGCTGACCCAATTCCAACAAATTCCTTTAATCGACGCTTGTCATAATCCTTGCTTGTGTGATTGTTGCAAGTATGAAGAAGTTCTTGCAAGGTGTTGTCATTGATGTCAACTGGTCAATTGGTTATCAACTGGTTGTTGTCATTAATGTCATGGATGTAGGTTATTGTTTGTATATGTAGAGGATATTGAAAAAAATGTATTGAAGGAAGATTGTAGGTGTTCAATGGTTGCTCCAGGTTTTTCTCTAGGATTTGCTTCTATGTGTGTGCTGTTCAGATATGTTCATCATGGTTGTTGGAAGCTACTATATCCAGATTTTGGTTTCTGATTCATTGTAGAATGAAAGTTATGTTCACTAGTTGTGAACTATTGTTTTCTATGTATCTGGCTAATGTCTGAAAGAAATGTTGTTGGTTTGGATTTATCTTTGGTTAAGTCTTATGACTTGCAGTTCTGGTTGACCTTGTGTTAAACACTACCTTTTGAATTGATGAAGCATGTTGGGACCTATTTGGGTCCTCATCAAGCATGTGTTTGGGTTGCCCTCATTCTAATTCTACCCTAGGATGTTTTGGCACTGATCTAATTTGAATTTAATAATGGATGACTGACTTTGCATATCTTTCAAAGTTGCAGATGGTATAAATACAGGATGAGTTAGTGGTGAAAGTAGAACAAAGAGATAAGTGCAAAGAAATAGAGCAGAGAGATGCAAAGCAGGTGCAAATCAAGTGGATGAATGTAATGTGAGTGTGGTAGATCAGTGTGAAGTCTAAATGCTAAGTTTTCAAATGTAGTGAGCTGAAGGTGAACTCTATCATTCATACATGTCTACAAGTGGTTGAGTAAATTGTGGTGGATTTCCCTATTGCATTGAGATTGTCTCCTTTATGTAACCTATCTCTTCTATCTTATTTGTATATTTGTGGCAGTGAGCCCTCTGAGTGGTTAACCCTGTTAGACAGTGAGTCCTTGTTTTGGTAGTGAGCCTTTTTTCTCAAGCAGTGATCCTTTTTGTAATCAATTTTGATATTCTCTATATTGTTAGTTAATCCTAACCATGGTTTTTACCTCATTGGGTTTTCACATAAATTTGGTGTTACTGTGTTTGTGTGATGGTTTTCAATTTTTGCACTTGCACTTAATGTTTAATCATTTTAGTAGAGTTAAGAATTGTGATTGATCTAAGTTTAGGTGAATGTTATAAAAGAGAAATTTGCTAAAACTGATTCAACCCCCCCTCAGTTGTCTTGTTCAACAATTGGTATCATAGCTTGGTTCCTTGGAGAAGAGCTTAACTGCTTAAGGAAGGTCCGAGATGGATGGAGAAATTACTCATGATTATCTGAGGTTCGATGGAACTAATTATGCTATCTAGAAAATATTGATGGAAGAGTGTCTGGAGTATTGTGGATATGATGTGGAGAAAGCTTATAAGAATTCTTATACTCCTCCTGCTAATAGTCTAAGTACGACTGATGAAATCAAGGCACATGACGCGAACAATAAGGAAAAGTACATTTTGAAGAACAGTCTTGTACATTATGAATTGATTAAAGTTCAAAATCTGAAGATTGCTAAGGAAGTTTGGGATGCTCTGGAAAAGGCACATGAAGGTGATGAAAGGGTCAAAGAGGAAAAAATATAGAATTTGGAGACACATTTTGATCTCCTTCATATGTATGAAGATGAGAATGTCAAAGCTTATGTACATAGATTGGATGAGGTAGTTGTTGGAATGCGAGGACTTGGTGCTACAATAGATGAATCTAGAATTGTAAGGAAGATTCTTAGAACTGTCCTTGATGTTTACAATGAAAAGGTATGTTTTATTAAGGAACATATAAATTACAAGACTTACACTAAAGATTAGTTTTTGGGAACTCTGACATCTTATGAGATGAGAAAGCCAAATTTGAGAAATGGATCCAAATTAGAGACTACTTTTAAGGCTACAAAAGTTGAAGATCTAGATGAAGAAAATCTTGATGAAGAAGAAGCTAACTTTGTGAGAAAGATGAAGAAAAACTCCAACAAGTATGAAGGTATGCTACCCTTTAAATGATTTAGTTGTGGATGAATACGCCATTATGTTGTGAGGTGTCTGGAAAGAGCTAACATGAATAAACAAAGACATGAGAAAGAAAAGAAAGGTAAGAAGATCAATAGAGCATACTATGTGAATGAGGATGCTAGTATATCTAATGAGGAATATGATTATGGAGATCCTGATGATAATGAATGCTTGTTCTTGGCTATAAAAATGAACCTACTTCTACTAATTTTGAAAAATAGGTGAAGGAATTCCCTCTAAAGAAGGAGAAAAATGAAGGCACTGTAATCTCTTCCCTACATGCTAAACAGGAAAAGAACTATTTGGTTGTTGGAAGTGGTTGTTCACATCACATAACTAGTGATAAGAGGAAGTTTGTTAAACTTGAAAAATATGATGGTGACTTAGTTATGTTTGGAGATGATACTAGTGCTAAAATTTGTGGATAGGTTTAGTAAGTTTTTATGGAAATCATAATACTAATGAAGTCTATTATGTTAAGGGTTTAAGGAATAATATTTTAAGTGTTGGACATATGTGCAGTAAAGGATATAGTCTTGTATTTGAGGATGAAATATGTGAGATCAGGAAAGGATTCAGAATAGTGATTGTTGTAGGAAAGAAATCTGAAGGAAACATCTACCAACTTAAGGGTGTTGATCGACGATGCTTTATGACTCAAATTAACAATAATAGGTTGTGGCATTAGAGAATGTGTCATATGAATTTTGATAACTTGGAAAGAATTAGTGCAGTTTAGGTTGTGAGAGATTTACCAAGGATTACAAAGCCTACTAATGCTATTTGTAGGAATTTTCAGTTTGGGAATCAAATAAGAAATCATTATAGATCAAAGGAACAATCTACTACTGGATTTAATTCATATAGATATCTATGGTACTACAAGAGAGATAAGCCTACAAGTTGAAAGACAATTATCTACTCTGAGAACTCAACAAAATGGAGTTGTTGAAAGGAAGAATAGAATAGTTCAAGAGGCTTCTAGATCAATGATTACTGAGGTAGGTTTACTAGAATTTTACTGGAGAGAAGCTATTCACATTGTTGTTTATGTATTTAATCGAGTTCAATTAAGATTAAATATTACAAAAACCCCCTATGAGCTATGGTGTGGAAGAATTCCTATTGTTAAATATTTCAAGGTATTTGGAATCAAATGTTATATTAGAAGGGATGAAGAAAATTTAGGGAAGTTTGATACAAGATGTGATGAAGGAATTTTTCTTGAATATTCTACTAGAAGCAACCTGGCTTACAGATGTTTCAAAAAAACACTAAGGAATATTGTAGAAAGTACAAATGTCAAAGTTGATGAAACAATGAAGAATTCAATTGATGTTGATGGATATCGTATCTGATGAACTCGATTGTGTAAGAATTGAAGAAATTGTGGAAGAATAGGAAAAGGATGAGCAAGAGAAGCATAATGAAGAAGAAGAGAAATAAGAAGCTTTGGTAGTGTCACCTACGACACCTAGATATGTGTGAAAGAATGATTCAGAAAATCAAATCATTGGAGACAAGACAAAATGAGTATTGACAAGAAGCAAAGCTACTGCTGGTGAAGTAAATTTATGTTTACTTTTTGAGATTGAATCGAAGACTATAAGTGAAGCATTGGATGAAAGCTATGAAGGAAGAAATTATAGAGATTAAGAAGAATCAAACTTGGGAATTGGTCCTAAGACTGACAAACAAAAACATTATTGGATCAAAGTGGGTATTCAGAAATAAGTTGAATGAGAATGGAGAAGTGGTTAGAAACAAAGCAAGGCTTGTGTGTAAGGGTTACTCACAAGTAGAAGGCATAGATTTTAAAGAGATTTTTTCTCTGGTGGCAAGAATAGAAGTTGTCAGAATGTTCTTACCATTTGTTGCTCATAGAGATTTCAAATTCTATCAGATGGATGTCAAGTCTGCATTTTTGAATGGTGAGCTAGAAGAAGAGGTCTACATGGAACAATCAAAAGGATTTCAGTTGTTAGATCAATCGGATATGGTCTGCAAATTGAAGAAAGCTTTATATGGTTTGAAGCAAGCTGATAGAGCTTGGTATGCAAGATTAGATAGGTACTTGATGATCTGAAATAAGTGCTTAGAATTTTCTTATTACACCTTGAATCAGATTTATAACAATATCTTTTACTAACATGTTTTTATGTGAATTAGTAAAACCAATAGACATATAAAACACATGAAAATCACAATAAGCTAATAAAACCATATGACAAGAGAGAGATTTGGTAACGGAGTTCACCAGACTCTGGCTATGTCTACAGATCCATTTGAACACAAATCATTTTATTCCTTCTTATGCAATATGTTGGGACCTTCTCACAAGTGTTTCCATAAAAAACTACCTTCTCCTTAAACAAGGATTCAAGAAGGAATTTCACACTAATGACCTTACTCTAGACATCAGAAGGATGAACTCCTTACAATGCAAACTTTACATAGCTCTCTCAAAACTCCTACAAAGTTTTGAGACCTGAACTAAGCCTATGATTCTTCTTCCAAGTCTTCCTACAAAAATCACATGCCTTGAAACGCCAAACTCTCCCCCTTTTATACACAAAATTTTCCCAGTATGGTTTATGTTAATAAATATTCAACGAGCTCCCTTCGGGTGTATTTTACTCTAGGTATCAGCCTATGCATCGCAGGAAATCCACTTGGCCTTTTATCAAGGTCTACTTCCCCCTCCACATGTCTGCTCTGTGCACCCTGAGGGTTTCCCTTCCTTTTACATCTCGGGAATCCCCACTATACTTCCACATATTGTGGTCGCGGGACATTTTGATCGTTCCCAAAGAAATTTGGTGGGCCCCACAATTGTTGTATGTGATGTACTCTTGCTACGTGTCTAGTCTTTGCAAATCTTTTAGTGAGAGGATGAAATAATGACCACGGGGAGCGAAATATTGCCACACGTCTCTTTGCTCCTAGTTGATGATCATTTCCTCCGCTTTTGGATAGAGCTCTGCCCACTCAACATGTGTAGCCTTGGCACAAGTCTTTAGTGGCGAGAGATAAAGGTTCACATGGGCATCGAAATGCTGCCACGTGCCTATTTGGTGAATCTCATATTTAGGTGATAAATTAGGTGAACCAAATGTTGCGATTGGCCACCGCATGTCATAATCATTTGCACAGGATGGTGACACTTGTCTATTTAACTTTGTCTGGACCACTGCCATCATTTTAGGAGAGGCACTAGATTCTAATCTTTTCTATTGCAATAGCTTGGGGAATATTCTTATTTCTATGTCATTGTCAGGGATCGCGAAATCTTTTCTATTGCTGCTCTCTGAAGCGGTGGGAGTTTTTTGCTATATATACTTTTCTCTATTGTGAGAAAAGGGTCCAAAATTTTGAAGGAACACTGGTTTTAGGAAAAGACACCAGACCTTTATTACTATTTTATTTTATTGCAAAATACTTTCAAACCATGCCAATTGTTTGGCATTTCTATTCTTTCATGCTATTTGATTAAACTGTAAACTGTGTTGTTATTGTCTAGACATTTCATTTGAGAACTTCTATATATATTTAATGCAATTTTGTTGATCTAGATCATGTCTAATGACTCTTCTTGGTAGTAGGAATGTATGCAATGTTATTTTATGTCAACGAATGGATTGTCTATGCTTTAATTTTTAGTTTTTTCTTTTCCGGAACACTACAAATACCAATCGGGCCCTTAGATCTATGATTTATCGTTCCTATCATTAAGTCTTGGCGCATCGCCTTAGGTTAGACTTTATTTTATTATATATGTTTCATTTTCCCTTTCCAAAACCCCATTATAGAAGAAGTCAGCTTCTCGAAAAACCCAGAGGTCACTTAGTTTAGCACAAATGGTCCCCCATAAACTGAGTTTCCCATAAGACACTGTTACCTTGTCAAATTTTTGTGTCAATAGTTTATTCTTTTTTTTCTGGCACGTTCGGTGGGACCGAGCTTAAATGAATTTTCACTTTAGAAGGGTGTATGAGCCATCGGCTTGTAATTAGATCCCAAACCGCAAGCAACCCCAGTTTACTAGTACCTCCACTAGGAATAGTGTAGGGTGCAAATTAGTTGGTAACCGTTCCACTCCCGCCACCCGTTCCTCTAACCATGTTGCCAGCCGCCAATAGAAACTACATGGCATGGGACGTCAGAAGTCCCCTAGCAGTCCCAGTAGCACTTGTTGTCTAGGGTGTTATCTCAGTTTTAGCTATGAAAGCTATACCCAAGTTTACCAAAGATGGCTCAAGAACACCCACAGAACATCTACAAGATGTGGCAGACGTGTGTTTGGTACATGGGATCATAGCGAAAAATGTAGCTCTAAGGCTTCTCGCCACATCTTTTAAAGGAAAGGCACTGGATTGATACTGAACACTATCACCTAGCACTATTCACACTTGGGACGAGCTTGTAGATTCGTTCTATGAGAGATTCTCAAATGATGGAGATCGCTCTTCGTTGTATTATAAACTATTTGTCATAAAACGAGCTCCCTAGGAAGCTCTGATAGACTTCAATGCCCAATTCCACTTGAATTGGAAAAGGATTCATGTTACTATATGCCCGACTCCTGAGTTGGCGTTCATATTTTATCTGAAATTCATCAATCCTGACATTTTTATGATGATCAAGTCTTTGGGAGGAGCTACTCTACCAGATGCTTATGGTGTCGCTATCAAAGCTAAGAATCATTTGATAGATTGCAGAAAGTTTCTCCTCGGCCTCTCATGTCGATATTTCCTAAAATATCGATACCCGCACAAGAAGTTGTGTCAACTTGCATGCTTGCAACTCCCCAATCAATGTACACATATGCAGCAGTGCCACAAAATGCCACCTCTACATCTGGTTCTTCCAAAGATGAAATGAACGATCTTAGAGAAATGTTGTAGACTATGGAAAATGACATAACCACACTCAAGCATAACCAATTAAGGCCTCTAAAGCCTGCCTATCAAAACTATCAAGGTGGATGACCCTTATATTAGGATAATCAATACCAAGGCAATTCCTGCACTAATTCACCAGCTCCGATGATCAACCAAATGGTGTCAGTGCCTACTCCGTTGACGAGCACTTCACTAAGCTCGAGTAGGGAATTAACTGCGAGGAAAAATAACCTCATTGGTGACATCAATCCATGGTGCTTCCCTTGCAGCAATGCGCATATGCCCTAAAACTGTTTGCGTGGAAAATTACAACAAAAAGTGGTTGAGCAACGCAGTCAAGGCACGACACCAAACTACGAAGGTTATGTATATGCCTCACCACAAATGGAGAGTGTGGTTCCTACCACATAAATGCAAGGGATGTCTCTAGAACAAGAATCTAACATTGCTTTTGATCACACCCTCTTCTCATGGATGGAGGAAGAAGAAACGGTGTTTGCTAATGATGCGTTCATATCCAAAACACCACAAGTGCAATCTGAATATAACACTCACTCAAAGAGGATATTTACCGGTGAGTTAGTTGTTCTGCATCTAGCCAGCCCACAACTTAAAGGTGCTTCTGATCAGATACCTGACACTTCCACTGGGTCGTTGCAATCTCAACCATGGAAGGAAATTATCATAACAAGAGCAAAGGAGCAGAAACCTCCAAGTTTTCCACCTTTTAATGTGGTAGAACAATTGAAGAAATCATCCACTAATGTGTCTCTATGGGACATTCTAGCTATCCCAGAGCAAAAAATGCTATTACAAAAGGTGCTTCAAGTAGAGGTCAGTGTAGTGCCAACAAAGCAGTTAGCCAATGCAGAGGTTGTTAATCAACTATCTCTGACTAAAGTCCTTATGAACAATAAAAAAGAATCCCCTGTCAAAGTTAGAGATAAGTTGAAGCCCCAACCCTTCTTCTTAACTCTCATTATAGGGAAGAATTTATTACACAATGCTATGATTGATTATGGCGCTAGCACCATGGTTATGCCTAAACAAATAGCCAAAGATTTAGGACCCGACTATGAACCTAGGAAAAGGGGAGTAATGCAGCTTGATGGGAACAAATTTGAAACCATAGGTGTCATCAAGGCACTTCCTTTAACTCTATTTGTTTTCCCTAATATCACAGTGCCGCAAGACACTGTGATCATAAATGTTCCTCCCATGTTCGAACTCTATCTATCCCAAGAATTTACTTCAAAGGTGGGTGGATACCTGTCCCTGGATTGGTCACACCTAATTCTTAGAACCAAGAATAGCTCAAAAATGAAGATAGAATCAAAGGATTTGCATTCTGAACATGCAGCAGATGAAGCCCTGATCAATTTTAAAGTCGTACATACTCTATCACCAAGCAAGAAATGTATTGTGTTGAATTACTAGAGGAAGAAAAGGCGACCGAAGACCAGGATGATTAGGAAGATGCTTTGTTGCTCCTGAAAGTTGCCAAAGAGTTCGAAGGTGGCCAAGAAAATGAGCTATGGACATTGTATTTTGACAGAGCAAGAGGTAAAGTAGGTGCTAGAGCGGGGATATGTTTAATATCCCCACAAAATGAAAAAATACTAAGGTCTTTTCACTTCTAGTTCACTTGTTCGAACAATGAAGCTGAATATGAAGGATTAGTTCAAGGTTTGAGCCTTGCGGAGCGAATGGGTATTAAGCAATTAATGGTGTTTGGAGATTCTGAACTAGTAGTCAACCAAGTCTGGGGGATTTCCACAGCAAGGAATGTCCACATGAGATCCTATCAACATCGATTCTGGGACCTAGTTGAGAGTTTTGAATCCTTCAACATCTAGACTATTCCCCGAGGACAAAATGGCGATGCAGATTGCATGGTCGTGATTGGTGCTCAGTTTGATCCTACCTCTAACCTTATACATAACGAAAACTCTATATGAATAATAGTTCGACCAGCAATTCCTAACAATGATCAAAGTTCACAGGTTTTTGAAAGTGATGAACACATCACCTCGTTCATCCAACAGTCGAGGAATTTGTCGATCAACTTCAACCAAAGATCGTTGAGGCTTATGAAGGACAAACCATGCAGCTCAAATCCAACAAGCTTCCAAAAGGATTGGTTACTCTCAAAAAAAAATTTGATTGTGATGATGCAAGAAATGATAGACAGAAGTTCGTGGCAAACAAAAGTGATTACGTAGACCTTCAAGTCTTAGATGACAAAAACCTTCGAGCTGGGAAAGATGTCCAACACCATGATAAAGAAAGGCTCATCAATTTATGCAAGAAATATGGAGTAGTGGCCTCATCCTATGATGATATGGAGGGATATGATCCTAACATCATCTAGCACACGATCAAGCTGATAGAAGGTGCAAAACCGGTTTGACAAAAGTAGAGGCCAGTAAACCCCAAACTTGAAGCTCTAATGGCACAAGAGCTAACTAAATTGAGTCACGGATTGTCTTCTCAATCAAGCATAGCACTTGGGTATCCAATTTGGTCCCAGTCTGAAAGAAGAATGGAGATATCTTCTTGTGTGTGGAATTTTGAGACGTAAACAAAGCATCCCTGAAGGATCATTATCTGCTACCTTCTATGGAGTCAATCCTACAAACGGTAGCAAGATTGGAAATATTTTCTCTGATGGATGGCTTCTCTGGTTACAATCAGATCCGAGTTAAGGAGGATCAACACAAGACTATGTTCACTACAAAGTGGGAAACAATTGTATATGCTAAAATGCCTTTTGGTTTATCTAATGCAGGGACAACATTCCAGTAGGAGATGGGCATCGCTTTCAGTGAGCTAATCAATAAGTTTATTAATCTATTTAGATGATCTTACTATGCTTTCTAAATCTAAGGATGATCATTTCGACCACTTAGAAATAGTTTTTCAAAAGTGTCAAGAGTTTGGAGTTTCTCTAAATCCAAAAAAATGCGTATTCGGAGTGTCGCAAGGCAAGTTGTTAGGACACATGGTATCCAAAGGAGTTTCAATCAACCTTGAGTAGGTGAAAGCTATCAAGGAACTTCCCCTTTCGGTGAACAAGAAAGGTGTTCAGTCCTTCTTGGGCAAGGTAAATTTTGTTAGCAAGTTTATTTCTGACTTTGCAGGAATTATTAAGTCGATCACCCTAATGCTTAAAAAGGATTAAGCATTCAAGTGGACGACCGAAGCTCGAGAAGCCTTTGAAAAATTCAAAGATGTTATTTCTGCAGCTCTGGTACTGATTAATTTAAGGATTTTATAATGTATGAATTTAGTAGCAAGTCCAGTATTGCTACTGTCTTAACCCAAAAAGATAATGAAGGAAAAGGAGAACATCCAGTGGCATTCTACTCCTAGACCTTAAAGGAATATGAGATGAATTATAATTTCATTGAAAGACAAGCCTTTGCAATAGTGAAGGGACTTAAAAAGTTCTACCATCTAATTTCCTGCAACAAAGTGTTTGTTTATGTCATGCATTCCAGTGTGTGTGAATATATCATGGAGGGAGAAATCACAAAAAAAAGAGCTAATTAGATCACCAAGATCTTTGAATATGACATTGAGGTTAAACCCACTAAAACTATCCGAGGAAGAGGACTGTGCGAATACATGGCGCAGGACGAAGAGATACTCGCTGAAGGAGAGTAGATAGAGCTTGTTCTGATAAATGAGCTAGAATATGAGGGTTGTTGGATAATAGATAGAATGAGGTTTATGCAAACAGGAAAGTATCCTCTAGGTTTTTCCTCCCAAAAGAGGAGATACTATCTACTATAGAATTGCGGATACGCGCTAGTGGAGGGGGTCCTTTTCAAAAGGAATTTCAATGGTCTCCTCCTATGATGCATTACTACAGAGCAAGCTAAGAGAATCCTTG